>JACDJE010000059.1:5681470-5849468 GCA_016647715.1 Pavo muticus
GAGGGACTCTTTTCTGGCGGAGGGATTCGGCGTGATGGGCCGGTCCGTCACCAAAATCAAGTTTTTAAGAGAGTTTTATTTTATTTTATTTTATTTTATTTTACGATGTTGGGCGCGGAGGGAATAAAACCGAAGAGAACCCATTGCTAGGCGCGGGAAAAAATAAAAAATTAAAAAAAAAAAATTACGCCCCTATTGGTGAATGTAGGTCCGGCGGCAGTTGAGGCGCGCGACGATGGGCGCGGAGTGGCGGCGCGAGGCGGCTGTGGCGCTGTACCTCAGACTGCTGCGGTGCGGGACGAGGGCGGGACTGGGGTGGAGGGAACGGGGTCCGGTCGTGTGGGTACGGCGCTGAGGGTGTGCGTTTGGAGCGGTGCTTTGGGGGTTATGCAGAGAAACGGAGCGTTCGGCGAGGAATAAGGCGCCAACAAAACGCAACTGCTGTGCCTTAGTATTCATTGTTCTTGCAGAATATATGAAGAGGAGAAGAAAAGCGTCCCTGAATGCCCGTATCTCTTTGAGGTAAAGCTGTGGGCGGGAATAACGCCTGAGGTCCCCACTCTGTGCTCAGAACGCTGCTCGGGGGGGGGCGGCGGGAACGGCGCGTGGGCGGGAAAAGGTGCCTCAGGAAATGCCCCTCAAGAGGGGCAGCGAGAGGCGGCCGGACAAACGTTGGGATTTCTTTACCCTCAGCTACGGCTGTGAGTTATGCGGTGTCTGCAAACGCAGCTCTCGAGAGAAGCGCAGAGATGAAGTGACTAAAAGATATTTTTAACGGGTGTTCTGTCTTTCGGGGGTGTGTGGTGGCTGCAGCCCCACGCCTCAGAGCAGTCAAGCTTTATATATGTAGTGTATTAGTATTTTTTTCCCCCTCCAGAATGACGTAGAGATCTGTTTCATTGATGGTAGTTGCAAAAGTCCCGTTGAAAGATTTTGGAATGGAAGCAACACGCTGTATGTTCTGCAGCAAGCGGTAAGCGTGCCTCTTAGTTTCAGGCTTTTAAACATCATCTAAACTGTTTGTTTTCTTCCCGTCAAATATTCTCACACGCCGTGCGTTTCTCTTGCAGGGCTGCAGTGAGGGTAGTGACCCAACGGGAGAACCGAGAGCAGACGATGCCTTTCACACCTCTGAGCTCACACCCGCGGAGGGCACTAGCCCGGCTGCACTGCCTGTCCAGAGAGCAAAGTGAGCGCTCACGTCTGCCTCCCTCCGCTCATTTCAATGCACTTTTCCTTTTTCTCTTTTGCCTTTCTTTCTACTATTCAGCACCTGCTCTATTTTTGATCCCTTGAAGTTAACTTGCTTACCAGTTTAATGACAACCCGAGCGTTGTTCTTTCTGCAGAATGGCACCCTTGGTAGAAGTATTTCCAACAAAAGTGTAGCTGAAGTCCTGGTGCTGGAAAAGCACTTGTGAGCTGTTCCACTGTGCTAAGGGGACTGCCTCACTGCAGGTGTGCACAGAAAGCTTAGTAAGACTGAAGTGCTTGTCTTCTGAGGACTTCAGTTTGAAAAATCTGATCAGGATTTAATCTTTCAGCAGTTACTAAAATACAAGACACGGTAGTGAATTTTGGCAACTTGCTTGCTTAACTAATCCCTTTAACATCCTTTAATTTTAAAATTCAATTATAGGCTTAGGATTTTTTGTGTGAAATTGTATGAAATATATTCCCAATTAGCATAGAATCATAGAATGGCCTGGGTTGGAAAAGATGACAATGATCATCTAGTTTCAACCCCCCTGCTATGTGCAGGGTCAGCAGCCACCAGACTAGGCTGCCCAAAGCCACTTCCAGCCTGGCCTTGAATTATGATAAATTTCTTTTCCTTCATACATTACCTATAAGAAGATGATTACAGTACCGCATCCTTTCTGTAAAATGGTGTAGTGTCTGCTGATGAGGCAGGGCAGACAGGAGTTGTTACTGTGGTATTATTCAATGTTTTACATAACAGATGGATTTTGTTATACTTGCTGATATCCAGTTCTTTCCTGTTCACATCCCCAGGCAGCTTATTTCCTTGTATACGATGGCACAAAATCCAAACATGACCCATTTGAAGATCAGTGAACTGGTTGTGCTTCCGCCCCTCTGGATACGGTGTGATGGCTCCGACCCTGAGCGTACTTACTGGCTTGGAGCTGAGCCTCTCAAAGCTGGAAACAAAATCACAGGGATCAATTTTCATATGGTTACATGTGATGGTGAGGTTATAATGTTACATACAAAACTGAATGAGGAGGGCTTAAAAATGAGGAAAAACTCACATGGGGGTGCTGCATTTGTGTGCTGTTGGCTTGTACTGCTTCTATTCCTTGTTTGGTTTTTGGAAAAGAGAAAGGTGTTTGTGTGCAGTGTGGAAGTAACTTTTAAATATCCTTAATGCAGCAGTGCCTGTGCAGGCCTGCCTTGGCTCAGCTGCAATGACTTAATAAACATTTAAATGTGATCCTACTGAAAATAAAAGCTTAAATGCAAGAAACAGGACTTTTTGCTGGAGGGCAATGTGAAGCTGAATGCATGACTGAAGAGTTAATTCTACGTGCTAAATATAACTTGGGTTTTTTTATTTTTTCTTTTTGCAGGTCCCACAGCTGATAAGACCTGTTTGGTGAACCTAGAAGAGCTCAAAATGGCGCATAAAGTCAAACACCATTCATCTATTGTAGGTCATTTTCATCTGGCATTGCTTCTAACTTATTTTCTATCTGTGATGCTGATTAGGGAAGCTTTGTGGATACCATTTAGAAAATCAGCACAACGCTATGGTATCATAGTCTCTTTTGAAGTAACATTTGGGCTTTCTGACTTGTATTTGTCTCTCCTTAGCCGATGTTTTCTTTGTGTGAAGTGCTTCCAAGCACATTTTGCTGAGTCCCCAACGGCACTGTGTTGTTTTTTAAAGACTTTTTAAATCTGTGCATTCTAGGTGACAACAAAAGGATTTGCTCAGTACGAACTTATCAGTGCTGCTGCAATGGATGACACAACTGTAGGATGTGAAAGCAGTGTATCTATCGATATTACATGGCACGCTGTGGATAAGATTCTGCAGGCACCGCCGCTTTGTTCCGCTGCCACGCTGGTCAGTGAGGAGCCCAGGCTCTTTTCTCTGCTTATGTCATTAGTAGTGCAGGGGAAAGAAAATATGTTTGGCTATTGCCATTTGTGTTTGTTGTTTATGTAAGAAATACTCTACGTAAGCAGTATAGTGTATTCATAAGAAAAACTATTAATTAATCTGTATTTCCTTAGTGAAAATCTTAGGATACCTGATTTCTAAAGTTTGAATGTGACATAATCTTCTGGACCTTTCAGAATATTATGTTGGAGTCCGGGGACCCCAGGAGTCCTGTGTATCCCCTCTATAGAGAGCTGCAGCTTCTCCTCGTAAGTAAAAATGAGAAGTTCCAGTTTCAGGTACACATGCAATAGTGATTTCTGTGTGTGTGTGTTAATAATTTACTGTTTAAAACTCCATGCAGTTTCTCAAAGATATTTGAAAGTGTTCAAAATGAATTTTGAATTTGGTTTCAAGAATCTTAAATACTCACAGGACAAACCAGGAATGCCAAAGCCAGGAATGTGAGAGGCTTCAAAATTCATGGCTCTGCAGAGCTGTGGTTCCTGGGGAAGTTACCTGCGTTTTGAAGAGTGACATATGCGGAACCTCAAATAGTAACTGTTGGGTGTTGTTTTGGTTTTGATGCTGCTTTTAGGCTTTGGCTGAAGGCTTGAAGACAGGTGTGACGGAATGGCCTGAGCCCTTAGAGACCCACCCAGCTTTTGAACTGGTCCAGGAATTTCTGATGGGTAATTGTTGCTTGTTATGTGGGGAGGAGGGATGTCACCTTTCACAGAAGCAAAAGATATTCAACATAAAACTTCTAAAGTATTAGAATTAGAGATTGTAATTTCTGTGCTGCAATAACTCGCATAAAGCAGTTGGATAGGTTAATTAGTCCCAGTATTGTGTACAAAAGGAAATAAAGGCAATAATTGTTTCTGACAAAATAAGGTAATCATGTTTAGAAGGCAGTTGGATGAGTTCTGTTCGCATCTTCCAAGTTGCTTGACGTGCACATAAATGTCTGAAAGCGCAGTGTCCCGGGGGCGGTGCTGGGCAGCAGGTCTTTCGCACCTTGAAGTGAAGCACCCCCAGCTGCTGGCAGCTTCTGAACGTGGCTCAAACTGAGTAATAGTAGTCCTATCAGAGGCTTAGGGTGTTATTAATGAACCTAGAAAGAACATCAGATAGGTGAATACACCAAAAGGTTTGCAGATACAAGCGTGTGTTTTTCATAAGTGAATACAGAGGTAGAACTTGGAGAAACAGACAAAAATTATCTTTGACAAATAAATTTGGGAGAAAACCAGAGACACTGATCAGCTTGCTGGTCACCCCTCATTGCTTCAGCCCTCGAACATAGGGAGTTAATGCTTAGCTGCAGGAGCACAGTAAGGGTCAGAGGGAAATGTGTGTGTCATAATAAAGCATACTAAGAAAGCGATACATGTGTTTTTCAAACCAAATGCTTGCCCAGTAGAAACAACTTAGAGATGGGTACGTTTTGTCTGTTAGTCATCCAGCAGAGTCTGTGTCAGTTCTGGTGTGCCCAGGGTTCATAATCAGCCCCAGGGGTGGTTGGGCTGCTTTTTCCTGATGGTGACACTTATTTTCTCCTTTCCTAGATTTGAAGAAGAAGCTGGATGGGTGTTGTGTGTCAGGAAATAAGAGTGAAACAGAGGTATGTGCAATTTCCTGCCAGTTTCTTTGTCATCTCATTCCTCTGGCAGGTAGTTATGTCGGAGTTTGATTACATTTTTTACATTACTTATGCAGACGTGTGAATACACAGATGTAATGATGTAAGAGAGATCTCTTGCTTTCTGCTTTTGCAGTTTAAAAATAATAGAAAAAGCCTTGAAAGGTAAAATTGGAATTTCCGTGGCTGTTCTCTGATGGAAAGTCAGCTGTCGTTTTTAGTGTCAGGAAAACGTCCCTGTTCTGGGTGTTTTATAAGAGTCCATTATTCATAATTTGGATCTAGTTTTGCATTCAGTTGGCAATGTTGGAGATACTGGGACTATTTTGCTCTGCTTCTTTCCTTTCCTTTTTAACTTTAGTTGAAGGTCTTTGAATCTTAAGCATCCTTTTTCATTTAAACTCTTTCAGAGTATCAAAAGTGACACTGCTGCAGTGGACAGTTCAATAAAATCAATCTTCAGTGAACGAGGAGACCTGGATTTTGCTGAGCAGTTATGGTGCAAAATGAGAAGTGAGTGTAGTGTTTTGTTGTGGTGGCTTTTGGTTGCTGTGGGGTTTTTTGACCCATCTGTTGTCCTTTAATTCTTCTCTGTACCTCCAACACTGTATTGCTTTCTCGAGGAAATGAGAGTAAACTTCTCTGAGTTTTATGTACTGTTCAGCTCTTCAGAGAATCGTTACCTTTTCCTAAAGGAGCTAATTTTGGGTATGTAAGACCAGGCACTTTCTTACAATATATAAAGGCATTGCAGCAGCTAGCAGGAGACGCTGTATTTCTTTTGGATTATAGCAGTACTAAATAGCAGTACGCACCTGCTCTGTAGCTAAAAACCAGTGACCTGTCAGAGTGTCTTTCTAGATCTGAAAGACTTGAAGTTGATGAAGCTACATTCTTCATCATTCTTGTTGTAGGACTTGCATTCTTCAGTAAGATACCCTTCTCTTGGTTTTTTTAGATTACTGATCAGCTTTTTCAATTGCTATCAAGCATATGTGATGCTCTGTTCTTTACATCGTGCACAGTTCTGTGATCTCTTCTGGTTGTTGTTTCTTTAGAGTGACCATTTCTAAAGTCACAGCGTGACAAACTCCACAAAAAGCAGTGCCACCCATCATAGAATCCTCACAGTTGGAGGGGACCTTTAAAGGCCATCTACTCCAACTCCCCTGCAATGAACGGGGGCATTTTGGCTATCTGGTTTTCTTTAAATGAGTAGTTCAGGTTTTCAAGTACGTTTTGGGCTGTTGTTACTCACTGAGCAGCTGAAGGGAAAGCCTGGATAGATAAATAAAACATGGCATCATTTTTCTGAAGGTGTCTGTTCCTATCAGGAGTTGGTGGAGTGTCTCACGCTGGTCATAAAGTTCCTGGAGCACGGTGAGATACAGCCATGGGTATGTAGTTGCATTTCACAGTAATTTTGTCCTTCTCAGTTACTCGAAGCCAAGTCTGGCTCTTGTTATTTACTTACCCCTTATTTCCATGTTGTTTTGTTGAGGTTTTTTTTGCTAGTCACAGTTTGCATGTTTCCATGGTGCTATATTTCTAAATAATACAATGCTTTTGTACACGGTTACCCCACAGGAAAACTCGTTTAATTTTCAGATTCATCAAGGGAGTAGCAGTTTGCTCAGTAAACTGATCCAGCAGTCTTACCATGGCAAGGTGGAGGCCGTGTCCCTCAGTGGCATCACTCCAATTCAGATGCTCTTGGAGGTTGGTTTGGATAAGATGAAGAAGGATTATGTCAGCTTTTTCATAGGTAAGCCGGGAATCTGTTGTCATGATTAGAGATCCATGGGAAAAGGCTGCTCTGCACAGGAAGTAATGGCAGGTTCTGGTCGCTTCAGTCTCGCTCCTGCCTGCCAGCTGCTGCAGTGCTGTTCCCAGCCTCCTCGGTGTTCGTGCTCTCATGCTGCGTACATATGCCCAGAATTAAAAACTGGATTTGTTTCCAAATAACTGCACTTAGCAGGACTATGCATTGCTGTTTCTAATTGAACCTACGGTAACGTGGTGTCAGATGTATGTAACAGGACTGTTCTGTTTTCTTATCTGTCTGCTGTAGGTGATAAAATAAGACCTTCTTGCTCTTTCTGCCTTTTCTTCTATGCTGTACATGGGTTAAAGGAAATCAGGCAAGGGTGTTTATATGTAATAGCTGTGTTTATACAGTCTGTAGTATATAGATTTTTTAATATTTGATTTATTTTTAGTGCATGTTGTATGATCCAAACAAAAGCTGGGCTGGAATGGTTTTTGTAATGTACATTTCTTTTCTTGAAAGCATCGTGGCTTTGTTTTTAGCATTACAGCTTTATTTTTTTTCTGAATCCAGGAGGGATGTTATGTTTGCCACTGTACTTATCCGCTTCTTCATCTCTGCCTTTCTTAATTCATTTCTTGCTTTGTCACACTTGATCTTTCATTTTTGTATTTGTTATATCTAAACCTGGGTGTCCCAAGCAGGGTGGTTGTCTCAAAGCACGGGATGGGCTTCTGTGTGGCGCTTCCATGGTTGAGCGGCCTCGGCAGTGTGTGAAATACTGCCCCCACCCTGCCGCTTCAGTGGCTTTGCTCCTTGTTTTGAATTAGTAACCCTATTGATAAAGAACATCTTCCATCTTAGTGGCTGCACTTGTTTTTTTCTTAAGTGGAATTTGCTGGCAGGTTACCTGGCTGTTCCTGTATTTCACCTGACCATATCTGGTAATTGTTTTTTTCCTGTTCACTTTACAGGCCAGGAACTTACCACGTTAATCTATTTGGTGAGAGTCTTTATTTTTAACTCCTAATGTACAGCCTGCTCACTGGGGGGGGTTATCTTTCCCATAAGCTGAGTAACTGAATTGCAAATAATGAGAACGGGACAGCGTAGGGCAGAAATGTCATTATGTTGTTTCCCTATTCATATATTATTTCCCATTTGTCTGGTATTAGTCATTGTCAGGCACCACTGTTCTGACTTTGTTCTGACTCTGCTGGGCCATTCTTTATAGATTTACTTCTCCAAAGAACGAAATGATCTTAGTAAGCAGAGGGCAGGCTGTGTGTGTAGAAACTGAGTGTCCAGTTAAGAGCAGAAGCTGTTTGCTTTTCCAGGATTACTTCGTTTCCACGTCAGTAGATCTACAAGAACAAGTTCATCGTGTCCAAAAGCTTCATCATATGTTGGAAATAATGGTCAGCTGTACAGTCTTACTTCAGTTTAAACATGAGAACCTCTTCCCTTTGACGCAGTAATTATTTCATTTTTACTTCATGAATAGCAATAACAGCCAGGCTCTCTTTGATAGTAGCAAGTAAGCTTAAAAAAAAAAAAAGCAATCTGAGGATGTAATTAATTTTGCATTAGGTTTATGCAGTTATTGCACCATTCGTCCAAGGAGTGTAACTTGTTGATTCATATTGCTCTAGAACTTGCCTGAAATATTATAAAGAAAACCCCCTAAATGAGAAGCAAGTGTTTCAGCTGCCGATCAGACCCGCCCTTGTCAAGAAGTTCTATCAGAAGTAAGAGCATCTTCCACGCTGGTAGCGCTCGGTTCAGGGTGTGAATTCAGATCTGAGCGCGTGACTGAACTGGGACATCTTTTGGTTGTTCTATCAGTGATCAGCCGGAAATGTGGAAGGTGGACATAACCAGTGGGCATGGCCAAAAGGAGGTTAAAACAACGTGGCAAGTTAGTGCTAATCCTCCTGTTGAACACATGGCATCAAACAACGGAGGTAAGGAATACTTATGGAGAAAGGAAATAACGAAAGTACGCGTTTAAAAAAGCTTTTATACTGGGTTTACTGAGTCAGTGTATTTTCTTATATTTATTCAGCAGAACTGAAGCAAAGTGGTCTTTCATTAAGAATACGAGGTGGTATTTATAGAACATGTAAGATTTTCAGAAGGTCTGACCTTCTGCTGCCTTAATTTGGCAGAATTATGTTTTTAGAGTTAAAATGGCAGAGATCTCTAAGTGTGACTTGGCTGTTTAGTGTCTTCCAAGGCATCTTAGAGCTTTTAAAATCTTTGCCCGTGAATCTGAGAATGGGTCTGAAGAGAAACTTACTGTTGCTGGATACTGGCATCTAGTCTGGGAAGCAAACAGGCACTAAGGAGAGGAGACGTACCTTGCTTCATAAAATCAAGTGTAGAATAAGTGAAAATGCATGAAGACAGGGAAGGATTAAGAATATGTACTGCTATGGAAGTGTCTGGGGTGGGAGTGAAGGGGAGGTTTGTCACAGGGCAGTGCTTTGTAAAGCTTTCACGTCTTCCTCAGCTTTTGTCATGAAGTGCCTCTGTCACTAAAACTTCATTTCAGAATTCCTACATTACCTACATTTGCTCATTCTGAAAACAGGGGCTAATCAAATCTTTTGTCTATGCAGGTCTCTTCTGCGATTCTGCGGTTAATGGAAGCAGTGAAGAAAGGATGTATTTTGTTGCAGTGGCTAAGTGCAGTCAGGTGCATTTCACATAAACGCACGTTACTGTGCAGGCAGGCGCTTGAAAGGTACAGTGAGGGGGAAGTGCAGCATTATCTGTATCAGCAGTGTGTTAGAAAGGTTCTGGCATCTGGACAGCAACTCATCTTACTGAGTTCTTTGTTTTAGTATGCTCATACAGTGTGACACGGAGCCCTAATTCATCTGTACCTATCCAGTTTGCTTATAGATGTGCAATTATGAATGTACAGAATAATTGTTTTGGTAATATAGTAGACATTGGGGTACATAAATTTCCAAACATTCAATAAAGTTCTGCACTTTGGGGTTTAAAATTTTATTTTGACTCATTAAGGATGCACACAGACACTGTTCAAAGTTCAGTATTTTAAGCCAACAAAACAAGCAGTATTGTCATGGGTGTTTTTGTATCAAGAGCTATTTCATCCTTCAGATCTATTTGGAAAGCCATTCATCCAGGGCATCACGAACGTCTACAGTTTGGTTTTCTTCATACCTGAATTAATACTTTGGAGTCTTCCTGGCTGTCCTTGTTTCTGCTGCTCCTGTTCAGTGTTTCCCTCAGTTGCTTCAGCACTGCTGTCATACAGACTTCTGCATTACTCTCTGAAGAAATATTCAGTGTGATTGCTTGGGCACAATCATTTAAATATGTTGGGTTTAATTACTGACGGTAACACATGGTTGAACATAGGATATTGTGTGTAACCTTTTGGTAGTTTAACTGAACAATTACATAATGTAACATGGTGAGTTATGGTATGTATATGGTGATTAACCTGGCTGTGTGGTTGGAAGAGGTAAACCCAGCTCCCTGTTAAAAAAAATTCTGGAGAGAAATATCCTGTGATGTAAATCTGACATGGCAGTTGTCATCTTAGAGCAATCAACTCTACTCCACACCTGAATAGTAAAGTATGTGTCATCCCAACTTGCAGCCATGAAATAATGTAATGTTTGGGCGGTGCTCTTGGAATACTTGAATCCCTTTCCATTTTAAAATAGTGCTTATCTCTTCAAATAGCAGCTGTGTGGTAATGGAAAGTGAAATGATGGACAGATTGAAAACAGAATTTGCAGATAGCTTCTGATCACTTGAAATGTGGATTGGCGAGGCTAGAATCACTTCAATCGTAGCTAGCTATTCCAGATCATCATTACCAAAACAACAAGAAACAAAATCTGCTACTTAAAGCTTATAGAAAGTAACACAGAAAGAAAATATATTTTGGGTTTTGTTAAAATTTCTACATTATATTTCGAGAATTGAGTAAAAAAAATTGGAAGCAGGGCTGCACCCCTACAGTGGTGCAAAAGGAGGCATTTGTGGTAAGTGTTCTACAATGCAGCTGGCGTACTGTATTCCTTCTGTGACACAAAAAGAAGTGCTCAGTTGTGCCATTCTAGCTGTGCTTTTGGAGGAAGAACAGGAGTAGGACAATGCTGATGAGTATGCAGAGTGTGAAAATAGTCGGAAGAACAATTTCTGTCACCATTTCCATGTGAGTGATCAAGGAGTCTAAAGTTTGAGAAATGAAGAGATGGTAAGAAATTGCATTTTCAACAGTATATGCACTGTTAAGTTAGAGGTAACGTAGGTGAAGAATTTATTTTTGAACATTAATGGCTAAAATTATTTTGTCAAATGTTGACATAAACAGCAAAGCAAACGAACTGAACGCTTCTGTAGCTTTGTAAAGGCTGGAGCAAACCCTTGGCACATTTTCCTTTTTCTGAGGTAAATCTGTGAAGATATGGCAGTGCGTAAAGGACTGAAAAAGTTCTGCTTACCATCAGTTTGCTTCAGTCCATAAAGCATATTCTATAGCATATGGAATTGATCTCACCCTTTTCATGAGAATCGGTAGTAGCTGTTTCATCAGAGATCTGCTCTGTTCTCCTAGCTCAGGAATTCTGAAAGGCTGGGCATGCCTTAGGAAGGTCTTCGGTGCCATTGCTCAGCCTGACCGTGCTGAAAGTGCAGGCAGTGCCACCTTCATGTACTTTCAAGCAGCTGCTGTAAGCAGTGCTGTTACCAGCTTTGTTACCAGGAGTACGAAGGAGCAGAAAGGTGCTTTAACACTGCCTTGGGGCAGTACTTAGCCTGTTCTGTCCTGTTTTGTTCTAGGTAGGAATCAGATATGAGAGAGATTTTGTCTGCACGGTTCTCTTGATTTGTCTGGTTTTCTTTCATATTTCAAAGAGCATTTTTCCCTTCTGTCATTGTAAAGGAAATACTGTTATCCCCACCCTTAACATTGTGTGTTCCATTAACATCCTAAGCTGACCCACATAGCTGCAGTGTTCTTCAGTGGAGAAATTAAAGACGTTTTACTTTGGAAGCTGTTGAGTTTTCAGGGAGCACGTTTCTTTTAGGGCCACTACATGGTATGCTTTTGTAAATCAAAGCAGAAGAAACATCATTACCTGTATCAAGGAGCTGGTGTGTGATAGAGCAGGTGTCCATGGCCTTCTGACGCCATTTTTCCACCTGGGAACATTGACACGCAGCAGTTGTATTAGATTGTAATGCTCTGTCTTATTCACAGCAGCTTCTTCTCAGTCCCTGAACTTTTGAACTATTTTATTCTGTTAATGCAAAATTTTCTGCAAGTTTCTTTGCAGCTCTGTGATTTTTATTGCAATACTTCTTAGTTTAATAAAATCAATTAAAAAAAAAACCAACAGCAATAGAAAGCACATAATATTCCATGCCATTTACCACTTAAGTAGCAGGTATTTGTAATTTTCTGCATAGAAATCTGACTGAGCACTGGTAAGCTGTGAGTCAGAACTGTTATCGTAGCATTAAATCCGGTTGGGGGATGTAGAATGCCTCTGAAGCAGTGCCTGGGGCGGTTTGCACTCGTGTCTCCAGAGGCAGACAATGCATGTAGCACGTCCCTAAGTTACAGAGCTAAAGTGGCGTATTTCATGTACCAAATTAATGCAGGTCATGTTTCATCAAGTTCATTGTGACGATTTTCCATACGCTGCACAAAAAAAGGTGTGGCTGACATTACCTCTCTTGGATCTGGGAATCCGTTTGCACGAATGATGTTTTTATAGTAGTCAACGGATGCCTTTGGGTATCGGGTTTTGTTCTTGTTTTTAAAGTCGATGTAATACAATCCAAATCTTTCAGAGAAACCTTTGTTCCATTCAAATTTATCCAGCAGTGACCAGGCAGTGTAAGCCTTTATATTAACGCCATCATTTAGAGCTGTAAGCAGAACACAAATTATTCTGTTAAACCTGTTGTCTGTTTCTCTTCTTGGAAATATGGTTCTGTTTTGTTTCTATAGCAGAAAGCCTGCAGGATGGGGCAGGTGGAAGAGGAGGGGAATAGGAAAATGGCAAAGGAGAAAGTAATTGAGAACCTTTGGAAATGTTGTCTTTAGCTTGGAGGTGCTGTGAGCTCCATCAGCATGGGAATGAGGTGCATTTTCTCCTTTCCCTGGAAACTGGTGGAAACTTACAGTGTGAAATCTCGTGTAGGTGGCTGGATTTATTGGTGTGAGTACCTCTGGTCAGCTTCTGAATTCTTGTGAAATTTAGTAGTCTAGCTTGGTGTCCAATCCAGTCTGTGCATATTTATTTCACTGATATTATTTCTGATGCTGCTTTATTTCTTATGTAAACGATAAGAGTTTTGAAAAAGGTGACAAACTCCTTTCAGGTTACCTTTCAGCATCTCATTAAGGTGTCCTTGCAGATACTCTATCCGCCACGCATCGCACAGCTGAGCGCACGGCGCCTTCTCAGAGACTCCGTTCTGTGTCACATAAATGAGGGGATTCCCGTACTGCGCCTGCACACAAAGACAGTTGTAGACTGGTTCACACAGATAAAATCATGCTCAGTTGAACTGGATGAAATACATAGGTGAAATTGTTGAAAATCTGTCCCGATAGTAAAAGCGGAACTCCTGCACGTAACTGGGCTTTCCCTTCACTTAATTTTCACTATTTACTCTGTAATCACCTTAATGAAGTTGAGTAATCTTCTGAATCCCCAGGGCACAGAATATAACCACTCAGAGCCTGGTGCTGGCCATTTAGGGTCCACTAGTTCTGCCAAATCGTGGTCAGTGTTGTAACTGGACCCTTGTAGGAAGGGAGAACTCTTCTGTGTGACATAGCGGGTAGTGAAGTGACCTATTCCCAGGAAATCCGACGTGCCTTTAATGTAGCTTTTCTCTTGCACTGAGAAAGTTGGTAATCTTGATGCCCCCAGGCCCTGCTGGGCACTCTTCCTCCCTGTCAAAATAAATACAGGAACCATAATTCATGAGTAGCACAGAACCTTGTTTTCTTAAAATCGGGGTCAGTAAATACAGTTTCCCTGAACTTAATTTTAGAGTTTACTTTCATTGCTTTCTCCACGAGATGAAACAATATTTCTTCCTTTTGATTTGCAGGAAGAACTTAGGTATGCAATTCTGTGATGTCCCCCAGCTGCTCGGGAGATGTGCATAGCCCATGTTGCTTAGCCTTGGCCTCACAGCTGATGGACATGCTTGTTGGGTGGGGTTACTCTACCATCATATGCTATAAGTGTAATTTGTTACAGTGTGTTACTGAGGCTTACCTACATAATTCTTCATCACTTCTGGATAGTCTCCTCTGTAAATTGGATTTGCAAACCACCCCAAATGAAACTGTATGTATCTCTCAGCAGCGTCTATGTCTGCTTGGCTGTGTGGATCAACAGGTTCCCCCCAGCCACTTGTTAGGGAAATTCCGACCATACCTTAAAAACAAAGTGATAATTCTGCAGTTTATGCACAATTGCTAAGCCTTGATAGAAGTAGAAGCATAATTACAGAATGAATTCTTATTACCGTGCTGCTCACTGCGCCAGGTGTTGTTGTAAGAGTGCCATACCTTTGCGTGAGTCTGTAAGAATACATAAGGAGCATATGCACACTTTAACTGATACATCGTAGGCAATACAGGAAGATCGTGGAGAGGAGCTTTTGCATTAAAGTGTATCTGAAAATATTGCATCATTTCTTCTAAGTATATCATGAAAGCTTTCATTTCTTACAGAAACCACAAACATTTATGCAATATGCCTTCCTTAAATTCCTTGAGGTGCTTGTAAAGGTTATACACAGCATTCGGTATAGTGTCCTGTCCAGCATCTCTTGTCTTTGATGTCTTTGCCTATTTTATTGAGGTGAGTGAGAGTCACTGAAGTCACTCTGAAAAACTGAGTTCATTTCACTAGACCAGGATTTGACTCCTTGTTCCTAGACTGACCCGGACATTTTCTTACCCAACCAGTTTTACAGTATTTTTCAAAGGGACATTTAAATTACAAGGAGTATTAAGTTGTTATAGCAAAGGGTTATATCAAGCATCTCTCACTGCATGTCATACCTGAATATGCATTAGTGGTCTGAAATCAGGTTACCTCAGCTACTGAATAAATTTGATGTGCCAGTTGGAACTGGCATCACTACAAAGCTGTATTTATTTCTGCTTAAAGAGCGGGACAAAAAGCTTAATCAGTCTGCTAAAAATTCTCACTTCACACAGTTCAAAGTTCAATTTAAATGTTACTTTAATTATATGGTGTGCTGCATTGTATGCTCCGCATCCACCCAGCTTCAGTCCTGGTGCGTGTTCTCCTGTTTCGTAACCTTTTTCAGCAACTGCCTAGATGCACACAGAATTAGTTGTTATTTGAAAAGCAGAGCTAACAGATTTGCTAATATCCTAAATCCTGATATGGATTTAGACCATGCAGGGGCTGTCTCTTAATCTCTCCATCCTCTCCAGGTCCGTTTTTCTTTCTCCTCCCCTTGGCTTCTGTCTGCTCTCATGCTGCTTGGCTGTAGCTTGTTGGAAGCAGCATGTTGCTGACCAGCCATAGCGAACTGACTGCCTGGTGCTATCCCACCGTGTAATGTCCTTCATGCATTCTGACTGCCTTTCTGGTTTCTGTGCCTATCTTCCCTCCAGCTGATGGTTTTTCAAACCATTTCACATGTCTTGAAATAGTGTCTTGGCTGGAACTGGCCACTGAGGTTTTGGGGCACAGTTATTAACTACAGAGGACTATATCTGTCTGTCTATCCACCTATAATTTTACCTACAGTTCTTAATGTACTTTGCTGTAGTGTCCCTTCTGTGGAGTTTTGGGAGCAGAACCATGCAACTGAAGTAAGGAAAGCATTGATAACTTACCCATGGATCACTAAAAGTAATCCAGTGTTTCACACGATCGCCAAACTTCTCAAAGCACAGATTGGCATAATCATTAAAATAATTGATCATGCTTATGTTTTGCCAGCCACCATACTTTTCTTGGAGAACCTTCAGAAATAAGACTATAAAGAATCAATAGTGTGATCTGAAGTTCATTTTCTTACTAACAAAGACTTCTTTTCTTTGGAGCTGCTGAAATATAAATAATACAGCAATGTATTTTAAATGCAAATGAACAGAAAATGATTATAAGCACACTTAAAAGCATGCAGACGTCTTTAAACATGTCTCTAATGCGATGTAGTCCTTAGATGTAGGAACAAATGTCCTATCAGAAACATTTACTGCAGACATTTCACCAGTTTTTCTGACCTGTGGCAGATCCCAGTGGTAGAGGCTCACAATGGGGGTAATGCTGCTCTCCAGAAGGCCATTAATTGTGTCGTTGTAGAACTGTATTCCTTTCTCATTCACTTGTTCTGCTGATTAAACACACAGAGAAGAAATCACCTGGGCTGTTTTCCAAAGAACCGAGGGAACAGAAATGTGAAAATATTATCTGGGAAATTTTACACTGCAGTGCGATGATGTGTAGTTGTTAAACTGTTCTGTGGGCAAATCTGTATGACAGTGATGTTAAACAGGTGTGGCTTACTCTGAGGTAAATTGTCTGTTAAGCAGTAAGAATATGGTGAGTTGTGCTTACTTCTGATGCCGGTGGGCATAATCCGAGCCCATGAGATAGAGAGCAGATAGTGATTAACTTTTAGCTCCTTCAGTAGCTGGATGTCATCCTATGAAAAGAAAATCCAATTAGCGTATCTCGTGTCCAGACAGAATAACTCTTCAGTTATTCATCTGTCTTAAATAGCTCTGAATGTAGAAAATCTTGAAGAAAAAAATAATAATTGCACAAATATCTGTATCTTCAGCATTAAAGTAGGAGTAGATGACACATGAAATGGCTCCAGAATGTTTTTAGAGGGACAGTTCCTCCTTGGTGATACCTTCACTTTGTGGTAGCCATCACATGCTGAGTCTCCTGTTTCGTCTCTGAGCACTTTCCCTTTCACATGAGTAAACGCATCCCAGATACTTGGTCCTTTCCCATCTTTGTCCCAGGCCCCTTCAGTCTGGTATGCAGAACTTCCAACGCCCCATAAAAACCCTGGAGGTAAAAAGAAGTGAGTTACAGTTTAAACACTTGGCTGCCCAGTCTTTCATACCAACTGCATATGAGAAAGTAATTGATGCACCTTCATGGCTGCAAAGCTTGCTGTGCAACGTGCACCAGTGCTTTCTAACTGAACGCAAGGCCAATGATTTCTGTGTGAAACGGTGCATAAGAAGGCACTGTCTGAAAATGAGACATAGGCTACTGGTGTATCCTTTTATGAAACACTGAGAATGTGATCTTTCATATGCTAAGCCGTGCTGCTGTTATCTGACAGTGCTGAAGCAGTGCATTGATGGGATGGCAAAAGCAGCGTGCTGTAAGAGAAAATAGTTCTCCACATTATTTCTGCCTGCTGCTTCTGATATTCTCAGTGATGGCAGGTTTAGATGCTGTTATGGAAAATATGTGAAGAGGTTATGGATTTTGTTCCTAGTATTATGCAAATTCCAGTGTTGTTATTCTAAAAGGACACAACCTGTTTCATAAGCCACTTGAAAACTTGAGCACAAAACCCAGTCAGTGCCCGTATCTCTTGTTAAGGTTCGGTTTTGGTGGGATGAAATACATGAGTGTGCATAAATATATTTTGAAGAAAGGAAGAGGTTTCAGAAAGCAGTACTGAACAGTGATTTGACATGCTGAGCAGTGTGAAACAAAACCAAGGCAATTATTTCACTCATTAATTTCTTAAGCCAGTTGCATAATAAAGAATATTTTTAGTGTGTAGCTTTTCATCAGGTGCAGATAATTTGTCATAAGGAGAGTTCTCGGGTCTGATGTGTGATACTGCACATCTTGTGGAGTGCAGATGTGATGGGAGATCTGGATGTGAAATATTCATCTGTTAGCGTTTAGTCTGAGTGTTAAATGACTGCAAAGTGCAGGACCAGTGCTTTTATTTCCAAGGCTCAGTGCTGCAGATGGTATGATGTATGCACCCTGCTAGAGCTTAAGTTTTCTGTTTCAGCCATTTCCCTGGAATGGTGAGGGAAAACCTTAGGTAGCTTTTGTTTGTGTGAGCATGCAGGTTGATCTAGAACATCATAAACACCACAATCAACTGCAGCTGAATCGTACCAGTTGGAAAAGTGCCGTAATAGAAGGAGCCAGGATTGTTCTTTGTCCACTGGAAATCCTCAGCTGCATTCAGGTGCAGTACCAGCACAAGCACATACCAGACTCTCAAGGTGGAAGTTTTCATCACTTTCAGTTTTGTTGCTGCGAGGTGTTTTCTCCAAGTTCCCCCCTGACAAAATAGAGCAGCGATGTCAAGTGTTGCCCCTCTGCAAAGTAGGCCTGGGCCGATCAGAAGGAAGAAGCTTATTTTTGATGCTGAGCGGGTGTGATTTTCACTCAAAAGTAGTGAAAAGTAGTCTCATCTTAGGATGGGTGGAAGCTGTGGAGATGCATAAGCTTCTGGCAAGGTGATGAGAAAGAGAAAAAAGAGTACAAAATCATCACTATTCCAGGTGCTGCCTGCATATTTTCCATAACGTTTTTGTTTTCTTTGTTACGGCTCTACACAAGGATAACTGATTGAAATGTGTGTAACTCCATTGGAGATAAGAAGAACAGCTGAGTCAAAATCAGGATATCTTTTCACTCTTTCCCCCATCAGCTGCATCAGAAATAGTTCCAGCACTTACGAATGGCTCAGGCACACCACTTGCACGATGCATTCTGTACAAGAGGTGCATTTTTAATCAAACTTAGTTTTGCAATAGGCAGTGCTGAAGAAAATAGCTCTAGTTCATGCACAGCTCATTGTGGGATGTTCTGTCAATAATTTTCATATGATTACGTACTTTTTGGAACTGCTTTGCTCCACTTTTCTGGCGCATACCTTCAAAAATACAGTAGAAGAAACAGGTATTCAAATAGTAAAAAAACCAATCACCCAGTTCAGATTGTAAGGCTGTTACAATAAATCACCCCATCGACCCTCTTGTTCTGCAGGTGCTACATTATCTTCTACCCTGACTGAGATATTTTCATTTCCCCACATCTCTGGCTTACCTGGTGTTCTCAATGGCTGTGTCCCAGCTGAGGTTACCAGGCGTTTGGAGTACATTTACTTTCCTGGAATGATTGCACAGAATTAATCCAGCTTTCACAAAAGCTCAGGAGAAGCATCTAGTTGAAAGCAGCATTTAGTTGACTTACAGCCAAAACAAAACAGAACAATCCTTTTGTATTCACAGTCAGTGCTGCAGGAACAGGTTTAGCTTAACCACACTAATCTTTTAGCAATGAGATCTTTTCCATTGTAGGCAGCTTTCTGGGTGATCTGTACGTTCATACATAATGGGACTTGCTCTTAAGCAAGGCATTTGCAGACATTTTTCTCTTGGTGTAGTTGTCTCTATCCAGGTGATACTTGGTGGGGAGAGTTGAATAGATAAGAGAGTTTTATGTGGAATAATATTGCATCCAAGACTTAGAAGGCAGTCTTGAAAAATAATATGCTTTTTCACTTCTCTCATTTCTAGAGCAGTATTTCATGGTGATGTCTTTGCTAAAACACAGCTCTCCCAGTCAGTTTGCTTGAGCTGTAGCTGCTTGTGCTTACAGTCCAGCAGTTATCAGTGCTCCTCATGGACTGTCCTCTGTTGCTCTGTGTCAGTGAGTAAATCAGGCTTCTGTGCCTCCTTTTCCTTGCATAGCCACCTGGGAAATGCTTTCATACCTAGAAAGCAGCATTAACACGGGATGTGTGAGCCTTTTACCCGTCCACCCTAAGGAAATGGGTTCTGTAAGGAAAGGGGTGTGCAGAGGAAGCAGCTCTCAGGAGTTGGGTGATTTTTTCCTGCTGCAGCATCCACGCGGCTGCCCCCTCCCCCCCCCCGGGGCTTTCTGTGTGTGGGTGACTCGTGACCTGGAAGCTGCTTCTCAAGGCCTTTGAAGCCATACAGGCTGAGTGAATTCCTACTTATTGATTCACTTGGGTTTAAGCTTCTTAAGTAGTACTGGTGCCCTCTCGTGGTCAGTTTCACGAATGAGAATTAACTTTGAAAGCATTTTCTGGTAGCCTAGAATAAATAATACCATTGTAGATGTTGCACTGCCTCCGATGGCAGAAGTAAAAAGCACATTTGAACCGCAGAGGGCATTTTGTCAGGAGCACCTTGTTCATCCAGGCAGGTCACTTGCTACACTTCTTTCTGGTCAGGATGGACCACGCTCAAGGTGTTGCTTGAAAACCAACCAGCTAACGTGCTCTGGGAGTGACGATGCTCATAAAGACCAGTACTGTGTGCATAAATCAGCCTGCTGCAGAAGAGCTTGGTGCTTAAGGCACTTTCTGTACTTGCCTTGCATTCAGCATGCGTTCTCTCCTGCAGAAGGTGGGCAGGGCAGTGCGTACAAGTCACTGCAGCATTGCGTGATGCTGGAGTTACTAGGCTTATTAATGCTGTGCATTACCCATTTCTTGTTATATCACATTTACACATAAAACCACGCCAAAAATTAAGGCTCTGGTGTGCCAGGAGACAGACAGTTACAGTTCTGAGATCTGACAGAGACAGATCATCGCTCTTAACAGGTGAGGAGTTGAGGCCCAGGGAGACTGGGCAGAAATCACCCAGGGAGCATCTGTCAGAGCTAGGAGAGCTAGCAGAGCTGAGCCCAGCTGCTGCCTCCCTGCACAGCGCAGAGCATGCAAGCCAGTTTGCTTCTTTAGGGGTGTGCTCACGTGGCACTGAAGTCACTTGGCAAATTGTCACCGCCTTCAGTGGTCAGAAGAGCAAGCCTTTGATGTGCATGAAACTGTGATTCTTTCCAACTACGTTTAGTAGTGGCTGCTAGAAACAGTCCTGTTCCGCTTTGTGAGCTGGGCTTACATGAGTTTTCTTCTCTTACCACAGTCTTACTCTGTGATGCTCCCTCCCAGTTTCCTGAATTAAAGCCCAACTTTACAAAAAAAAAAGTCATAAGATATTTACATTGCTACAGCTTGGTCATTTTTTCCTCGTTTCATCTTGGAAAACTTTTATTAGCAGCAGTTTTAAAATGTGCCAGAAACACATCAAGGCTATAAAACGTTTTATTTTGTTTTATTGGTGAGTAAAAAGAATGTTAAAAAAATGTACTCGGTGGAGTCTGTCCAAAATTGCCCTATGACTGCAGTAAAATAACCTGGAAAGTAGGTTATGCAATTGGCTTACTGCAGGGTGTTGTGAAGCCAGCAGAAAGTCTCGGCTGACGCTCAGCTCAGGCTTATCTGCAGTTTATTGTCTGCAGCCTGGAGCGGGGCCTCACCTTTAACGATGCAGGTATTTATGTATTATCTGGCTGCAGACTTACTGTGTAACCGGATCACACCAACCTTTGCAAAAACCCCTCTATCTGAAACCAATTGATCCTTGCTCTCTCATTTTCCATCTTGATTTTCCATCTGTGCTAGACTTCATGTTGCAAAACCTCTCAACACCCAGAGAGAGTCACCTGAGACAGTGGGTACCACTAAGCTGCTCTCTGGTTTTGCTTTTAGCCCTAAGGTCTTGTGCGTCCTGATGATAAAGTAGAAGCTGTTCATAATTCCCTTGACAGCTGTTCAGACAACCGGACCAAATCATCCCCGTACAACTGTAACTGTAACCCTCTCTCCTGATCTTTCATTCTTGCAATTGCACTCCCTCTCCAACCTTGAAAAGGCCTTTTCTGTCTCAGAGAAAAATGCTTTTTATTACAGAGTGACCAGAAAAACATGTCATTTTTCCAGTGTGTGGTCTGCTGCAGCTACTCTGGAATACTGGAGATTTTTCAAAATCAAAACAAAACCCACTTACAATTGTTCTTGGAACAGGAATACTTGTATAACTGTACTCATATTTTTTTCTGTGTTACAAAACGACTTTCGTTACATTATATTAGCTGGTTTGGGAAAGTTTTTGTCCATCACTCAACTGTGCTAGTGGCCTGGACTTGCTTTTCAGAGAAAAATAGAAAATTGGAAGTAATTTAAATGAGGATGTCTTGCTTTACAATCAATCATGTAGCTTTGATTTGAAGCAGTTGGAGGAGCATAGTTTTAGAGTTTTAAAGTTGTCCAGAACTGTTTCTTAGGACCGAATGCATCCAAAAGACAGAAAGGAGCGTTCAGAAGTATGGGAGATGCATTTTATGGTCTCTATGAAATGATCAAGAGCATGATGACCAGGCTTTTTGCTAAATGCCTGGTTTGGAACTCGTGTATGTACGTACAGATATATACACATGCACGCCAGGCTTCCCCATTAACTTTAGAATAAAGATTGCCAACTTTCCATATCTAGAACAACTTTTATTTCTATGTAAAAGCTTTTAGCCAGAATGGTACGCTCATATTTGCTCTGCCCTTTACCCAGTAAAGCTTGGTGGACCTCACATTGCTGTGTCCTTTTCCTCCAGCTTCTCGTACTGCCTGCTGACCTGATCTGCTGGCAAGCCTGCATCCCCTCAGAGTGCCAGGAGGCTCACCACCCCTCCACCACTTCCAGGACCTGTGGGATGCAGAGTGATGGTAGCACTGGCTGGCACCGTCACCAACTGCAGAGAGGCACCATCTTTTTTTTTTGGAAGATCTTGGGTTTGAGATGTGATCCCTAAATGAGACCAAGATAGGTAACTCTTAAACTTACACCATATTTATTTAGCAATTCCTACACTAGCATGAAAACTAACACTATTGTGTTTTATGCCCATTGGCTACTGAATAGCTGTTACAACTAAGCACTGGTTTTACTGGGATAATTTCTGGAAAACTTAATATATATGAGAATCTACTATCTCTGTTTTGCAAAGAAAGTTGTAAGGATTGGGCAGGATGATGTAAATCTGCAGAATCTACTGCAATTGTACAGAACCCTCAAATTTTAAAAGCCTTCCAGTTTAAAACCATTTCTCCTTGTCCTCTTGCTACATGCCCTTATAAAAAGTCCCACCCCAGTTTTCCTGCAAGCCCCCTTTAGGCATTAGAGGGCACTCTAAGGTCCCTCTGGAGCCTTCTCTTCTCCAGCCTGAAGAGCCCCAGCTCTCTCAGCCTGTCAGAAGCCCCAAAATATCATATTCTTAATAGTATTTCTTGATGAATGTAGAGAGGTGCACGAACTTCTCCCTTTTGTGGAATGCTGTTCTCCCCCATGAGAAGAGCTCATTAGATTTTGCACTGGTATATTCAAAGGTGCATATTGGATTTTGAATGCCCAAGCTCAGTGGATGGTTGAAAATCCCAGCCTTGGTAGATAATAAATGACAGATGTTACAGATATTCCTGGGTGCAATGAAGGTTAGTGAATTTGCTTCTAAAAATCCATTTTAATTTATCTTTTCCTGCTGACAGCTTCATACTAAGAGTTGGCCTCTTTTTTATGTGAACACTGAGATGCTGCTGCAGGCCACTACTGATTGGAATTTACTTGTTTTAGTTTAATTGCATGCTCTACCATCATCTGTTTGCAATCACAAAGAGGAAGCTTCTGAAGCTTGGGAATGAGAGAAAATGAAGTGTCTTGACAACTACAAAACACTGAGAATGCTTTTGGAGTTTTTCCCATCACTGTGATTATGAACAAAAAGTCACAGCTAAATTTTTTTTCAAGTCCATCTTTACACTGCACGTATAACATAAATAGAGAAAACAACTAGGAGTAGTGATAATTAATGAAGGTCTCCAAGCACTGAATAACTGATAATTAGTAAGAGTTCATGAATTGTTCTGTAAGAAATTGAATTAGTTCATCATTCAATTAGTTGAGTTAGCTCATTAGCAAAACCATGCAATTGTTCTCTATGGATATTCAACTTGGCTTATGAAACATTCAGGTTCTGTGCTTCTGGCTGTCCAGCTACCAGCAGCTTTTACCTTCAGTGATACTCTGGAGATTATGACATTAGTCCTTTTCACATGGAGCAGACAGACAGAAATTGCAAGGAAGTGGCACCTTAATAGCTAAAGACAGATTAGTTGTGCTGCTGTTCAGGTCTGGAGAGAAAAGCTGACAGCCTTGCCGAGCCTCTAGCTGAGCTCCACCGAGAGGCAGCATTGCACAGCATGGACGGGGCTGGGGAGCCAGGGCAGTGCCAGGCACTGATCCCCACACACCCCGCAGACCACTGCAAGATGTGTGAGAACATACTGAATTCCTCTCTTAAAAGGATTAATTAGAGATGGCAATGGAGCTTTAATCTATGTTTAAAGTGGAATACCTGTCCCAGGGCTTTGCTGTCCCACAGCCTCCCTTGTTCTGGGGATTGATTCAAAGCTCAGTCAGTGGAAAGCCTCTAGTGAATTACAGCATTGCTTGGATGAGGTTCTGAAAGCCTGTGTCACTTTGTCATGTAAAGGGTTAAAACTTAGGGAGCTTTTAATTTTATTTTTTCTTTATTTTAGGCAGTGAAAGGGGTAATAATGGAAATAATTAATTGAAACATTGCTATGAATCAGAAAATGTACTCATTGAAGTTAAAAAAAAAAAGCTGAGATTAATAAAGCTCAGAAAAGCATAAGGAGATGTAATTAGAAACTTTACAAGATTCCGGTTTTAAACTTGACCAGATGTGAGCAGTAAGATGATTATACTCTGTAAGTTGTGCATTATATAGCAGCCATGGCAAATGCTACATCACCCGAGGCATATGGATGAAGTGACCTTGACTTCTGTTTCCCAGTGTATTAGCAAGTGTCTGCATTCCTTTGGGTGAGCAAATCATTGGGCTCTGCTGGGAGCGTCAGGTGGCTCGTGGGTAGAAATGATTTCCAGGCTCTCAGTCAGGCTGAGGAAATGGGTGCTTCTGCACAGAGCTAAATGCTGGTATCAGACCTATGATTTTCTGTGGTATTGCGTTAGTTTTAGCGATAACGTCTGCAAAAATGGAACCTCAGCAAGCTTTCAGTTCAGTGCTCAGGTGTGCCCACGTTCAGAGAGAAAGCACAATTTGTTGTGTTGTGCTGCTACACTCAGTCCTCCTTGAATTTCCCATCTGTAAAATAAGGCTGAAAATACAGCCTTCCTTCCAGAGAGACCTAACTGCGAAATGCCTTGTGATCCTCCTGCTAGAACAGCAAAATGGTCGCATCAATCTCCTTGAGGATGTGGTGATTCAAATCTCCTGGCTGTGTTTGTACAACACTTAGCATCAGCAAGGTCTGTGTCTGCAGTGGAAGCTCCCTGATGCTGTTACAACACTGGAGGTGTAGAACTAACACTGGTGAAGAGTAGTTGTGTGTGGGAGGATGCACTGACAATTGAGACTATAGCATCAGCTTCTACCTTTATAAATCAGAGGCCTTGCATTAAACTGGGGGGATGTTACAGGCAGATAACGTACGTTCTTCTAAAAACAGCAACAGGACAGTAATAGCTCTGGTTAGAGATTTTTTTTAAGCTTTTTTGACTTTAAAGTAGTTTTTCATTAAAGGAAACTGTAACTAACAAGTCTGTCTTGACTGAGCTCAGCTTGTAGGAGGGCCAGTTTTTCAGGTTGCTGCATGCTAAGAAAATAATGGTGGTGTTTTGAAAGTTGTTGCTAAGTGATACCTGAAGTCATGTTTGTTAGCTTTCTTTTTACTATGTGAAATCAAAAAAGGATGTTATTTGTGGTCATTGCTGAAATACTTGAATTTGAAGTAATCCAAGCTAACTTAGCACATAAAAAAAAAAAAAAACAAAGCTACATTCTTTACAACGAATCTTCTGGTTATGCCAAAAATACAAATTCCAGAATATATTTGTAATAATAATAATGCTAAAGCCTGCAGGCATGCCAAATTTCCAGTCTTGTGGATATAAACTGTAAGCTTTGTGCATTTTTCTTTCAGCCGTCAGATCCTCTTCTCTGAAGAGAGCATCACTGAGAAGCAGCTTGAGATAAGCACCGTGAACCAAGAGGGACCCCGATGGCTGTCAGATCAGTAAGTCGGTTTTGTTTTCTTAAATATTTCTAACATCTGCTCTTTTCTTTAAGAGTCTAATGTAAAACAAGCAGTATGACACAGGGAATCACAGATGGATTTATCTGAAAGAGGGGCTGTGCAGGTGGGATTGCAGGCTTGCATAAACTTGAAATGTGTGTTTCTCAAAAGGTTTTCATACTGGTGGAACTTGAAGTAACTTTTTCTTTCTGTAGGGATAACTTCTAAAGAAGAGTTACTTGATTTGTAGCTTAGATCCAAATCAAAAGGTTGGATGTAAATTGTCTTGTCTGCAAGAAGAGTGATTATACAGTCTGTGAATTATTTATTTAAAACTTTGCTGATGGATGATTAACTGCTGGAAAACAAACCTAACCAAACCAACTCAAAGCAGCAGTATTGTTTTGTTCAAACAATCCTACAGACAAAGTTGTTCCAGTATTTTTGGTAGCAGACATGATTGCTTTTTGGTTTAGGTGTATATACATAATCACATGCACCTACAGTTGCACTTCTAAATAAGAGGGTATGTAAATAAAAGTAGGGATTGATTTTATTTTTCTTTAAATTACAAATTTAAAAGTGAATCTTCCAAATTCACATAAACTATGACTGATTATATTCTAGCCCTACAGTACTACATTGCTTAGCCCCAGACTAGGCCTTGCTTGTCATTTGACCAGAGATCTTAGAAGGAAGTGCTGTAAACCACAGAAAATGGGGTTTGGAAATGCTGTGGATGACCCTGAAAGGAAACACGTAGTCTCTCAAACACAGAACTCGTGGCAGGGGACGTTTTGGAGCTCTCTCTCAGAAAATGGGGTTTTGTTACCATCGGTTTGCTAAAAGCAAGAATACATTATACACTATATTGCATTCAGACGATCTCATACTAATCAAAACAATCTTGTGGGTCCTCTGATTCTGATTAAGCCCTTATGCTGAAGGGACCCACGCTACCATCCTGCCTCGTTGGCAGGGGTTTTGTCATGAGACATTTGTTAGGTTTGTGCAGCAAGTACTTCTTGATAAGTGTTATATTCAAACCCACAAGGATGTGAATAATCCTGTATTCAGTGAAGAGTTTAAACTGCACGCTATAAATAAAACTGAGGCCACACATTGATTCCGAAAGGTAAAAAAGGAAATCCTGAATAGCTCTGTTCATCCTGCCCACTGAAGGGGTGAGGCCATGGGGGAAAATATACTTTAATTGTATCACGCAGAAGTGAATTAGGGCTGCACAAGGCAACCTAAATTCTGGAGTCTCCAGCCTGAGAATACTTGACTTTTCAACCTTAACATAGGTGGGTGGGGAAGTTATTATTATTTTTGTTTTATTTGTCATTCTACAGCTAATTTGCATCTGAAAGTACTTGGTGTTTTAAAGTTTATTCTGCTGGTACATTCCATCTACTCGGTCTCAACTGCTAGTTCTTAAACTGAGCTAGGAATGAGAAATTCTCCCTTAAAAGGATTATTTCTCTCATTGTGAAGTGAAGCTCTTAGCTGCCATCTTCATTTCTTTCTGGTCATAAAACTCCAGCCATCAGACAAAGATCAGTGAGTCTCTAAAAATGAATAGGCGCCCCAAGGAAAACTGAACAGCCTCCAAAGCAATTGTATCGAAGTGACATCAGCGCTCAGATATTTTCTTCTTGGCTATTCCAACAGCTTTCAGTCAATAACAGGCAGTAGAGCCAGCACACGCTGACTCTCTTTATTGCTCCCCCACTGGGAACATGTCTCTTTGTAAGAGATCTGCTGAAAGTGGGAGATCCAAAAACTAAACAACTTTGTCCCATATTGAAGGACTTGCCTTCAAAGTCTGTGGAACATTGTGTTGTCCTTCAGCCAGGGCTTAGCGGTGCCATGCTGAAATGCAGCCTTGTAATCCAGCAAGCTGCTGCTGCTTGTTCAAATCTGACTACTGGTTACCAGCTTGGATGTCGTCTTTGATGGGTCTGGAAGCTTAAGATACCTTTTAAAGGTTGTATGGCCATCCTGAGAATCACTCCTGACTTTGTTACTGGCATGTTTGGTGAATCTGCAGAAGTTATTACATCTGTTGTGTTCGGTGTGGGTAATCATGATCTCCACTTCATAGTGCCGTGAGACTTTGCGATGAAAAATGACCTTCAGAGTTCAAGTATTTTAGCACTAAGTATTACTGGTAACTCTCTAAACTCATTCATTCCTTTGGTACCACCTAAAGGAATTCTGGCACTATAATCCCTGCTTTACAAATAGGGAGTGGATGCACTGGGCAGGGTAAGAGCTTGCTTAATGCGTTCTTAATGTGTAAGAGTGGGATAGGAGCTGAGGAGCACAGTGGCGATGTTGAGCTGGGATGTTTTAGCTATGCTTTTGCTCTCCTGAATTGTGCCTTCTGGGGAGAAAGTAATTTTCCCCAGCCTCCCCCCATCTCCTTACTAATGTCTTTCCATGTAGAAATAATATTTGGGATCTGACATCGTGCCTTCTGAAGTGGTTTCCATCTTGCTGTCCTCCTAAGAGAACTTTAACCTTTTCTGAATGTTCATGTTCAGCTACATAAAATCTCAAATCCATAAAAAAACAAGTCCCCTTGTATTTATATACACCACAGCAAAATGTACCATTAAGGAGAAAACATTGCTTCACTGTGACTCCCAGAATTTATTGGCTATTAGAAGTCTTATAGTATGTGGCTTGCAGTTTAGAACTCTGATTTCAAGCTTAATGTGGTCAGGAAATTTAAAAATACATTTATTTATGTCATCTACTAAAAATCTCAACCTATGTTACTGCTAGTCTGACCAAATCTATGTTTATGTTGGAGATGAATGATCGGTTTGTAGCTGCCTGTGTTTGTAGGCAGGCTGAATGGAATGATTCTGCAGCAGAGCTGGGATTTTTATTTTTTTCAGATTTATTTTCCTTTTTTTTCTCCCTTTAATTTACTGCCTGTACAGCTGCTTCCTTCCTCCCAGAGCCCACTGCCCGACTTTCAAGGACATTACTGCTGTCTGACTCCTATCAAGGTGTGTATGTAGAGTGATGTGATTTATTGAGTTGTTCAGGGGCATCAAAATTCAGGCAGATATTTCTTTCCTACCGATACCTGTTTGCTGTTGCAAGCTTGGATTTGATCCGCTCTCCCACGTCTTCACATCAGCAACTACTTTGGCTGATGTTTGCATAAGCTTGGTTTGTTACTAATACTTAAGAAAACAGCTTTAAGTATAATTTCTGCTCAGACATTTGACAACCACAAGTTCACACAGGACGTGAGATCCCATTCTATCCTTTCTGCAATAGCTGGTAAAGGAGGAGCTGCCAGAATAGCTGCCAGAGGAGAAAGATGATCAGGGTGAGACATCTTCCTGGAAGACACGGGCTTTTTGGTGTATGACGTGCTGTTGTCCTGAACTGCCTCAAAGCATCAGTGAAATGATACACCATAAGGTGCTTTCCACTTTGAAATCTAATCTCAGTCTTTAATCAGATGTAATGTCTAATATTAGATAAAATGTTATAGGAAGAAACCTTGCACAGACTTCATCTTGTTAAAAAAAACACCTAAATAAGTGCCCTGTGGTCTGTTTCAAACTGTAAGTGCCTACAATTTTCCAGTGAAGTGAGTTATGTCTCTGCAGCAAAAGGCGTGCCTCTGACACTAAGCCTTCTCTGCCTCTTGTTACACTGACCCCAAATCCAGCTGGTTCTGTGACCCCCAGGCTGGACAGAGCTGCCCTGCACCATGAGCACCACACGCCTTCCTGTAACACGCACAAAGAGTTCTTGTATCACTTTTCCAGCCCAGGGTCCCCTGGTAAACAGTTTGCTGGAGGACGTTTCCCCACCGATCTGAAGTGACATACTTGAGTGAGCCGTATCAGGCAACCTGCAGCAGCTTCCCTTCTGCTACCTTCTCTCGTTGAGCTTTATTTTTGTTTTTGGTGCACTGGGTCTCTTCTTGGGATGAAATAATACACACAGTGATCTCAGTTGACCTTTCATGTACCATCAGAAGCAGGTCCGGCTCCCCTGAGCCACATGTGCAGGGGTTTTTGATGTAATTTCCTGGAACAGGTACAGCTGAGACGCTTTCATTGCTGCGACTGACTGTGCAACGGGCAAACCTTTTTGGCACCGACACACTTAACCTTTTTGTTCAGTAAATTTCCCATCCTGTGTAGGTGGACAATGAATACTAATATGATGCAAATTATTTCCTTTTTAAATGTGAAGGCTCCCTGATTAAAAACATACTGTCCGGGAACTCTGGGTTTGTTCTATTCCCACTCAACAGAACGCCCTTGTTGCCTTTGACTTTAGTGACTGCAGGATCAAACTCTTAGTTTCAAATAGGCTGCAATTAATATATTTTTTTTGTACGAAACTGAAGCTGAATTACCAACTTAGCATAGGAAGTGTAAAGAATACAGACAAAGAAGAAACAAAACAAAACAGGAGGATCTGGAGAGAAAGCACAGAGAATGGAAAAATAGTGTTAAATGTCTTGCTTGAGAGAGTCCAGAAGTATGCTGGAAAATCATACCTTCTACTGAGGTCAGTAGAAGGTATCATGGGACTTCTTTTATATATGCAGGAGTGGCACTGATGAAAAGCTAAAATATTATGCCTGGGAGAAGGCTGGAACTTCCATTACTTCTTGGTTTGACATACTCTAAAATGCACTGTGGACCATGCAGCTACTTTCCTCATCACTGGGGAAGCTGCATCTTGGCATTCTTCATCCACCATGCAAAAAATACTTCAAGTGTCTTTGCATTTTCTGTATGTACTGCTCTTCCCTTCATATACAGAGACTCTTAAAACAACACTGATCTGTGTTACACAGTGGAAAACAATGAGTGTTCAGAGTTGGGCAGTTATTTTGTCAGCTGATTTTTAATTCAGGTTAGAACAAGGTTAGATAAAAAAAGCATCATACCGAGCATAGATTTCAGATAGTAGAGCACTCATTACTGAAATTTGGGTATACTCTTCTCCTCATTTGTATTTATTAAAAGATATTCTGAACTTATGGGAGAACATTGGTCATTCTAACAAATACATTTAATAAGTATTTTCTAATCAAGATATTTTTGTAAGTGCCATTACCCAGCAATCATGTTAGACTAGTGGGGCCATAAACATGTACAAAGCTCCTACCAGTGCAATCCTGGAGGCAGATTTGCAGTCTGGGTGGCTTAAAGGAACTGCTTTGTTTGCTGCAGGAATGCCGCCATCTTTGGGGTGGACCTTGTAGTTGTTTTAACAGTTTGCTTTGGGGTTAGTAGTCCATTCATGTATATTCTCAGCTCCTCAGGCCATCCTCTGGATGCATATTGTGAATAAAAAAACCCAACAACCTCGAAACAACCAACAAACCAACATAAAATCAATAATTTGAATAGGATGAGGCCTTGTTTATGAGTGTGCATGAAAGCAAACAAGCCAGCAGTAATGCCCACCAAGCAATTCCCTTTAGGAAACTGTGGGAGTGCTGTAATACACGGCTGTGACACCAGCAGAAGCAGAGGGCCTGTTGTTCTGAATGTGCTTTCTCTGAGTATCCACTTTATGAAAGTTCTTTGACTTCTCTAGTGGCTGCTGTGTAGGTTAGCTGTAAAGCAATTGAGGTCTCCTGGGCTCCTTCGCCTTGTCCTGCCACAGAAATCTCATCTGAGTAGTGCTGGTTTGGGAAAGGAGCCATAAAAGAAAAAAAGAACAGGCTCCTTTTGTAGCTAATAACTTCCTTTAATTGGTAATTAAGCTGCCTGCTACTTATAAATGTCAATAAAGGTCAAAATATTTAGAAGCAGAATCATTTTAGTGGCTTCCCATTTCTCATTGCATAAGCTGCCTGCTCAGACCACACACACGCACATTTGAAGATGGTTAAGGTTTCAGAGCCCTCATCTTCCCACCAACTTCTTATATAAAGCAGCCCAGAAGGGGACAGAGCAGCTTTAGTCAATAGGAGGGAGGATGTGAATCGAGTCTACTGGGTGAGCATTCCTCACATTTTGGAATACCACCGCAGGCACTGGGGCTGCATCAGACGAGGAGTGGCCAGATGGTGCTCTCATTTACTCTTTAGTTCAGGGAAAGGGGGTTGCATCTGATCCATGTGCAAAATAATTCCAGAAAAAGCTGGCTGGTAACAGATTAAATACCAATTGCAGCTTGAAAATGAGAATTGGTATAAATCCCAGTGGTTCAATCAAGCAGAGGAAAATAGAGGGATCTTGGTTTTGCTTTGCCCTGAGTTAACACGTACAAATGCTTATTTTCACTGCATGATTTTGCTGATTTTGTGAGCAGATTCATCCCACTGAAGTTAATCAGTTTACAAGAGGGCAAGAGAGGGGACGGATGGCTTTGAAGAGTGCTGAGAATGCACCCCAGAAGGATCTTTGATCTTTTAATGGTGTTTTGTTTTTTAAAGTATGTGTGACTTTTCAGGGCTTGATATGTTGGAAATTAGGGGCAACAGAGCCTAGACTTCTATGTTGTATTTCTAGGATATCACCTCCTTTTAATGCTTTCCTGAAATATTTTCAAGCTCCTCAGAGTCTAACCGAACGTTTCCGTGAACTTGCCATGTAGGTAATAGTGCATTTCTGTATGTGCAATTACATACATACGTATATAAGAAAACAAGCCTTGCTTAGACATCAGGGCACACCTAATTCCTGCCTCTCGCTGCACTGCATCTAGCACCATATATCAATGCCTCCCCAGCTCTCCATGACCCCGTGTTCCTCAGCAGCTGCCAAGTTTTGTTGTTTCATTCACGGCAGGTATCTCAGTACGGCTCCCTGCTCTCTCCTGCGATGCTGTGTGCCTACTGTGTTGCACGTGATGGGACCGTCCCCAGAGGGAAAGGAGCAGCATGAGTAGCTTGGTGACAGAGTGGTTGTTCTGTTCTTTAGGAAGATACCAGCTGATTACAGATCTCTGATCCTTAGAAGAAAACAGAAAATCTGAAGTCTTCCATATTTCAATCCTTTGTGACCAAGGGCTCCATAAGGATTTTCCCCATTGAATCTCTCTGGCTGCTGGGGGCCATGCAGTGCTGCTTTGTTCAGTCTGCAGGCGGAGACCAACTGACCACTTTGCTCATTAGGCAGTGTTAGGAGAGAGCAGATCCTCTGCTCTTTCCTTCCTTCCAGATGAATTGATGATATTGATTAGGGTACAGACTGTGCGCACTCACCTCAGTTCATTTCTGGGAGCATCAGACTGGATAGCTGGGGGAACGAGCTGAACGCTGTCTGAGTGCTGGCGCATTCATCCTGCCTGGGAAGTTCCCATTTGACCCACCTGCCTCAGCCAGGCACAGCTATAATTAGAAGCAAAGATTCCATGCAGGTCTTGTAAGTAATAATGCCAGCCAGGCCCGATCTCCCTCACATTATGTATTTTCTTGGGATAGATCTATTTACTAGCTGCAGCGTGATGCGTGTTATTGGTTATCTAATAAGGCATTGCTGGCTTTACATATAAATGTGCTTATGCCATAAAACCAGCAGAACAGGGAAGCACAAGGCAGTCATGCTGCACGTGAGCCTTGCTTGCTTGTTTGCTCTCTGTCACACGTTTTCTGCAGAGATTTTAAGGAAATAATTGTGGAGAGTTACGTTACGTATCCAACTGCAAAAATGCTGTCCAAGCCATGAGATTGTCTTAAAGGCCATAACCTTAAAATGGAGCAGTATACTTTCAAAACTTGTTGTTTGCTTTGTATGCTGAGCCACTGGACTGTTCTTACCTGATTTCTTTCAAACATTTCTCCTGCCATTGTGACAGTGAGGAATGCATTATTAAGAGAACGGAAAGCCTGAAAACAGAGCGCTCTGAAAATCAATTTTGTGACTTCAGAAGCTTCTAGTTTGCTAATAAAACACATAATAAACCTAGAAGAGCAGCATGTTTGACTATCATATTAGAAAAATGATATACATTTTTATATTGAAGACACAAACATGAACTGAATAGTATTTTGAGAGCTGTATTCAGCCAATACTTCAGGTATCATCTGTATACCTTTACTACAGGAGATCTACATCCCAAGATCTCATGGCGCAGTGTAGAGAGTCCTCCAAAACCCTTTTTTCCCAAGAGGTCTCATTACAGCATGGTCCTGCAGGTGGCTGTGTTGGCACAAAGGCACTGAGCTTCAGCAGGTGCTTCCATCACTGCAAAATGCCTTCAGTAACGGTGCTGAGGGCCGCAGAGCTCTCAGCTGACTGTTCTTCAGTTTGTATTTCTTCCTCCATCAGAAATTCTCCCATAGTTTGGCTGGGGGTGGTATTGTGTGCGTGTGCATCTTGTTAACAGCCAAATGTATACAAATGAAGACAAACACTGAAGTAATTTAAACTTTCATTTTCATCTTACAATTTCTGTAACGCAATTAGGGTTTGTACTGATGATACTGATAAAGCTCCTCCCCATGAAGATGCAGCTCTGTACCAAGCAGCCAGCGAGTGCCAGGCTACCAGACGCTACCGGGCAGTCTGTCTGTCTGCGCCTCTCCGTCTGCCCCCATCCATCCCAGTGTCCCACATCATTTCAGCTAATAGAATTTGCAGATGCTTGGAGGAGAAATAGAGGAATGGAAAGGGCGAGTTATTTCTTACATCATGATCCTGTGTTTATCTTCACTGGGACTGGAGGAAGAAGCAAAAAGAGGGAAAGAAAGAGAAAGCGGGGGAGATTAAAACACAGAGCAAAGGAAAAAATATCAGGAGGAGGGGAAAAAAAAGTTCCAAAGTTTAATCTGAGTACAGTTATGATTACCCAAAAATTCTGTATATTTCCGTGTATATATGTAAGAAGCAGTGAGTGAGAAGGAGTATATGTACAGAACTTCCAGCTCTACCACATTTGTTTCTTCTTTGGCTGGGACTTCCCAGGTGGAAATGTTCCGTTGGCACAGAGCATGCAGCCCATCTCCCTAGCAGGTCAGATAGATCTGATCTGCAGCAGATGCTCTGCATGTACCCCCCTGCACTGATCTGTGCGTGTCAGTGGGCATCGTGCAGTGTGGCTGCAGGAACCCTGCTGCTGGGTGCTTGCAGGCTCCTGGCACGTGGCTGCAGCTTTCACGTTCCATCCAGACAAGCCCTGTGCTCACGAAGGAGGAGGTGGCCACGTTCTGTGGGACATGCATACAGCACACACCTGCCAAAGACAAGTTGAGATTGCTTCCTAGTGACACGCGGAATGCAGCAGGTGTCGTAGTGTCCATACATGTGCATTCAAAGAGTTCTTGTTTCTGCCCAGTGCATCTGCTCAATGCCTGTGAATCTTTGACTTGTACCAGGCGATGGAGGACAACAAAAAGAAGTTAGAAGGCACAAAGGAGGGAGCTCTCTGTGTTAAGGACTTAGAGGTACGCCGCTGAGGGCTGGGGTGCAGCAGGCTGCCTACCTGCCTGGGAACCCCTGCGTGGACCGAGCGCATTCCCTGCTCTGTCTGCCCAAAGCCATCTCCCGGCCGTGCCGCAAGGTTCTGTTTAGCCCTGGCTGTGGCAGGCCCTGTGGAAACACTTGTGATCACTCGTTAGGAATTCTTTCCACAGTTTCTTTCTCTTCTAATTCACATAAATAGTAAATCACTGCTGTCAATTATGTAACCCCGCGCATCGGCAGCATGCTCAGCTCTCACATAACACTGAGCAGTGACAGCTACAGTCAACCAAGAAATGGCACTGCACATTTTCCTATACGGTTTCCCGGCACCGAGTGTATGATTTAGATTCCTTCGCCTCTGAAGTACTCCTCTGGGTGTCCTTTAGTATTGCATTATATTACTCACGATGCATAGCCGATTCCATTGCTTCCATTTACTTTAGCAATGATAAATGTCAGAAACTGTATGAGAAGTTTATAAATTTGAAGTGCTTTGCAGGCAACTGTTACCCAGAGAAATTTGCAAACTGTTTGTTACTGGTGAAGTTTAAGGTCACGGAAAAAATCACTTCCAGAAGCTTGGTTGGTAAGTTTCAAATTGGGTAAAATGTGTGAATTCTTTGTGAATAAGGAGGCTGTTGCTGTCAGGATTTTCCCTTCTGCAGTAAGCAATTACGTGCAGTTAATATTTAAAACCAGTTTCAAGAATTTAGCAAGACGAGAAACTCTGAAACCGAGAAACTTCCAACTCAGCTTTTTTCAGTGCAGTGCTCTCACAATGAAGTGTACAAGTTCCCCAAAGCTCCCTGTCCAGCAGCAGGAGCTAGCAGTGCTGCACCGGGGGGCTTTGAGCATCCCGGCACAGATGATGTGTGTTTATTTAGACAGTTGGACTGAAGCCATGCTTTGGTCAGGCTGGTGTTAATGCACAGCTGCATCACCCCTTCCTTGTTTTCCTAGCGTGGCAGTGCGGAGCGAGCTGCAGGCTGCGCGTTGTAGTCTGGCAGAACTTCCTTCACCAGGAGTGATTTGGGCAGTCTGCTCTCTCCCACTCCCTCTGGTTGTTCACTGGCTGTGGATGAGCCACACTGTAGGATGGAAAGAGGTCTTCCGGCCTGCTGACTCCACTGCTGCAAATGGTAAACAACAGTAGGAAAGTGGGAGGACAAAGGAAAGTGGGCAAGTAAAGAAAGCTGCACAGAACGATCCTGCTGTCTCAATTTCCCACAAGCAGTGAGGTAAAGCGTTCAGTGAGAGGAATATGAGACGCTGGCTTTACTACACAGAAATATCCATCCCCATTTGGGGATGGAACACGCTCTGCCCAGGGGTGTGCATTCGTATTTCATCGTTGCTGAGGAAGGCTAACTCCTGTCCTGCCATCCTCCCAGAGCACACAGTGTGTGAAAGCAGTGCTGAGGCAGCAGGGCTTGCCCAGGCAGCAGCACTTGTTCAGGGGGCTCAACATCAGAACTTGTGTGTGAACCGGGCACCTGCGTTCAGCTTTCACAGTGGCTTTTCTTTGCCTTTGAGAAAACTGCTGCTGTGGGGTTAACACCTCACCACTTGTTCTGAAGTGCCAGGCTAACGATTCCAGCTTCTCTGGAAGTGACGGGCAGCCATTGCGTGGTGCTTTCTGAAGCCAGATCCCTGCAGAGGTGACTTCAGCTGGCTGTGCTCCTCCTGAGGTGGGCTCCTCCTGGCCATACAGCAAAGTACTGCTGCACAGCACAGGCACAGTGAATTAGTGACCAGCGAGCGCTGCAAGCAGTTCTCCTGGCCTGACCCCTCCTGCTCTGTTGAGCCACTTGCTTTAAGGTAACGGCACCGCTGTAAAGGAACCCCCAAGGCCAAGAAACATGCAGCATGTATGTGTGGTGGCACCCATGCAAAGACAGCTTTAGCCCTGGGTTCTGCTGCAAGCATGTTATTTTTATGAGGCTTTGACATTTTACTTGCCTGCACTTGGTGGTAGTGGGGAGAGGTGGGAGCTCCAGCAGTGAAATGCAGGCAAACAGAACGATGTGCAGAGGCTCACTAACAGCAAGATGCATCTGTTAGGTGTCCATGCAAAGGCTGCAAGTGCCTCAAAAGTGAATCCACGATGAGATGACGGGCTGCAATTGTCCCAGCCCTCAAAGCTGTGTCTGTGAAAGCATGTGAATGATAGGCAGTGTGAAGATCTTTGAAAATCGGTAGCAAAAAATCAAGCATAGCTGCTCCTATCGGATCCATATGGCATCTGGGAGAGCTGTGCAAAAATATCCATCCAAACTTTCTGTTCCTCACAAATTATGCTTAGATTATATACATTGTCCCTGTTGTGCACTGTAGGGGATGGTTTCTTTCATGTGCCAGCATCTTATGGCTTTCATTTGTTCGCAGACCTCCCACTAAGTGACTGCTGATTGAAAACTTTTTTACTTTCTTGCCAGGTTTAGCAAAAAGGGCTTGGTGTGCTCAGTGCCTTTGATCTATCTAGGATGAACATTTTCATTGAAAGAGGTGGATGAGTCATTCTATATTTGTCATGGAGCTATCTTGGAATACCGCCGGCTTTGCTTTTTCAAGCTCTTTATATTTTTCTGCATGTGGCTATAAATGTTTTGCTCTGCGAGAAGCACGGAGCTCTTTTCTGGAAATGAAAGAGCCCTATTCCAAATAGGAAAAACACACTTAGCTGAGGTTTGTGCAGCGCATAGTTAGTGGTGGAAGGTGCTGTGTTGGCCCTGCCTTGCTTTTCAATACAATATCCTGCAGTGTGAAATGAATGGCCATATTTAGAGGTATCTGGAAGTGATGACTGATGTTTGGAGAAGTTACAAGGCTTTTCCTTTTCCACATGAACTCTCCAACCTGGCATTTCCACAGCAGTGAAATGCTTCTGGGGCTGAGATCATCTGATTATTATTTCCTGTGTCATGTGCTGAATTTATTATTTTGTTGAATATTACAAATGTATTCGTAAGCTGCCTCAGTTTGGGATTCTTCAGCAAAGTTCACTGGCATAATAGGGATATTGGACTGGCAAAAATAACTGTGTTTTTTTCCTCGGGGGTTGTTTAGTTGTGATTAGTGAATGAAAGCCCCAAAGAGGGGGGAGGAGGAGCAGAAGTGGGAGGAAGATTCGTAGAAAATGTTTCTCTGATATTCTGCCAGCACACAGAGTCGGTTCAGGAAAAAAACGAAATCTGTATTCTTGCTCTGAGAGCTGCTGAAGGCCGGGAGTCCGGGCACTTCGTGTGCTTCGGTGTCCATTTTTTTCCTCTCTTCCTTGGAAAAAGTGAAGACACTTGTGCTGATCAAGGATCGCTTCTGGGCACAGCAGCAGCGCAGTGCTGTTACTGGGAACTGCAACAGGCCAGTAATGGGTTCATTGCCACAGAAATATTTTCATACGTAGTTTTGTCTTTTTACCTCTAAAAACCAAAGCAGAACTGATACTAAAATGTAGCAGAAGCTCCTCATAAGCGCATCTTTGTCCCTATTGACACCGAAATGTGTGTGCGCTTCCTGCAAGATGAGTAACTATGGAATAAGAACATAAGTGATAGCGAGAGGTTTCACGTACCCAGGTAACATCATTTTAAGCTGGATATGAAAGTCTGCAGAAGTGATTCAAATGCCACACAGGTCCCTCGAGCTGCCTTGCATGCTGCTTGTGCTGCTCAGAGCGAGGCCTGTTCTGATCAGGGCTCTTCTTTTGCCTTCTTAACTTTGTTTAAAAGCAGAGCAAAGTAAAACAAAACAAAACCAAAATCTTTGGCACCTGGACCCTCGTGATTCCTCTCTTTGTAACACTGCCTGTGTTTCTTCCTCACTTGTTTGGGAATATTGCATGGTATTCAGGTCTTCATTACGGGATATTTTGTCCTTTGGCTTTTCCTACGCGTGATTACACAGTAGCCATCCGTTCCCAACATCCCTGTTTATTAAAACCTTTCCAATAATTCAGTGCAGAAAGGAACCATCCACATTTCCTCCAAGTTCTGCTGAAGATGCTGTTTTTCTTTGTGATGAATTGGTTAAAGATGATGCAACTGAGATGTTTGCTGTTAGCTACATTCTAAAATCACTACTCGTGGAAGTGGAGGTGGGGGGGCAGGCAGTGCCTCTCCAGGACACCAGGTGCACCTCTCACCTCACAAGGTCAGCTTCTGGTCAGTCAGATGGCGCTGCCTTGAACTCCTGTGGTGCTGCTGCACTCTGGTCTGTCGTGCATTTCCTATAGGCTGAATTCCCAGCTGGGTTTTTATTGCACATCAGAAGAATTGTGCGGTTTCTGTGGAAGACCTGCAGGAACAGCCTGATGTCCTTCAGACATCCAGCTTCAGGATTTATCTACCACTCCTCCTGATGGCTTTACTTTTACTTATTCTTTATTTCTGTTGGGATTAGGAGTGGGCAGGTGTGAGGCCATGGGGTGTCAGAGGTGCTTCCCTTCTGCTCTCTGGGCCTGCACAGAAAGTGTCTTGGGCAGACGCAAGGATGTGGCTCTCAGTACTGAGGAACTGGAACTGGTTTTGGGGATGATAATTATTTGACTTCAAAATTGCATAAAGACTTACGATTCAGGAGCTGGTCACCACACAGTCCTGCTTAGGTCAGCTGGCATCAGATCCCAGCCTGTGATTCTTCTTCAGGGCTGACAGCTCTGCACCTCCAGTTCTTCTAGCTCATGCTCACCAACGAAGTAAAGAAACAAACTAAACTACAGACCCAAACATGTCCACGTGAGTTGTCCATACGTCTGTTACCTGGTACCAGGAAGCCACAGGTCTGCCCCTGTGCAGTCTTAAAAAATATTATCTTTGTATTCAGGAAAATAGCAACAGCCACTTAGATGTGGCAATTAACTTCCAGTGACCGCTGTCACGATTGCCGTTTGTGAGAGCGGCGTGCAGCCAAGCACTGCAGCTGTAGGTGTGTTAGCAGCTCCTGCTTGTTCACTGCAAGCCAGGCACCAGTACAGCTTGTGATCTGGAATTCAAGCACTGAAGTGCAGAGGGTCTGAGGGCTTTTCGCTGGGATCAGCAGAGAATGGACTTTGATATGTGACTGGGTGAAAGAATGGTCTTGGGGTCAGGGCACTGAGCTGTGTATTGAGAGGTCCAGATTTACTTTCTGATTTGTGGGCAAAGGATTTCTTCTTTCTGACAGTTATTTCCCCATCCGTGAGACTGCATTTTGTTACTGAGGACAGAGAGGCTTCATAAAAATGAGGAAAGCTTTTGCTTTTCCCCATGCAGACCATTGAGGGCAGTATATCTTAATCTTCAGCTTTCCGAAGCTCCCATTTTCCCGAAATGAGTAGTCCTGAATTTGAAGTTTCCTGGGTATTGACAAAAACACTGTGCTCGGTTTCTCCTCTGAAGCAGAAAGAAATCAGCAGGAAAAAAGGCTCAGGCCCTGCTTGGGAGGGGAGCTTAGAGATGTTTGTTATCTGTCAGCTCTCTTTAAGCTCAATTGCTGGGATTTTTATAACATTGTTTTTCCTTTCTTCTCATTTGTGTTTTACATACAAGTCCTGGCATTTTGGTTTAGCCCACTAAATGAGGCTGCTTTGAATGCCTTAATTTTTCTTGCCTGCTGCAAACCAGGCTTTCCCCAGCATCAATTATCCTGCAGGGAACTGCGTATGTAAAACCACACCAATAAGTTTGAAGCCCATAGAAATGCATTTTCCTTTCCTATAAAAGACTGCATTCTTCTGTGAGTGCTGTGTTGGGGTCACCTTGTTTTTCACAGTCACTGGTGACTAAGTGGGGCAGAGGGACTCTGCTTCGTATCGTATTCTGCCTCGTGGTAGTCGTGCTGGCAGCAGTAGGAGCTTTAGTGGTTGCCACTGAGAAGAGCTGCCTAGAGCTTGCATGGAGCTTCTTGTTTTTATTCATGGCATGGAAACCCAATCTGGAGTTAGAGCTATGACAAATTAAGTGTGCAGCCCTCTCTTCCAATGAGCACTGCACTAATAGGTTCTAGAGAGAAAATTCTCCAAGAACACGCTTCTAGCACTCTAAAGAAAGCCTGTCTGAGCATGTTCAGCTGGCTTGCTGGAGGGCTCACCAGCTTCTGCTGCCAGCAGCGGGTACAGCTGAGGAAGGCACAGCTCCTCCTTCCCGTCCTCCTGCCAGCTGGTGGCTGCACGGTGCTGGAGGTGGGATGGGCTCAGCCCGTCAGCCTGCCCTGCCCACTGCCCGCCGCACAGCTCCGGTACCTCAGGTGATGACATCTGCCAGTCAGCACTCTGAAGGACACGCTTTCCCGTGCCTGCCAAAGCTCCCTCTGAACGGGGCACCCGTGGCAGAGCACGGCAGCATCGGTCTCAGGGCCCCAGCTGCTCACACAGCGGGGGCGTTAAGTTCTCTCTCTGATGCGCCCTTGTAATCACATCAGTTTTTCTCTTATTCTTTGTCTTTTATTAAGCTGCTGATAGGAAGCTTTGTAAGCAGGAAGCAGGGAAAATGCAGTCAGGAGGAAGTTCAGTCCACACACACTCTGATGTTTGCATTTTTCCCCTCTAAGTGTTTGCTACTGGGAGTCGCTGGAGACAGGATGCTGTTCTGTGTGGACTGCTGATCTGATGCAGGCTGACTGTTCTGGTTTTAAATACCGTAGTGCTGGGTTTGGGCCAGATCTCCTAGGGGCTATATGAAGATAACAAATCATAATGTCTTCCCCAAGGACCAAACAATTTAAGCACAAGACAAGGAAGCAAGGAGAACAGAGACAGACTGGGGATTATTAAGAACAAGTTTAGAATGTCCAGCTATTAATGAGAAAAGGTTTTCATTTTTCATCCAGCTCTGGGGAGGACATCTGAAGAGCTTGGATTTCAGTTTCGTGGCCTGGGAAGCCATGCTGGCAGGGTTATTGTTTATCTCTCCTGAGAAACAGCATGTTTCAAGTTGATTCTCTATCGAATAGAGGTTTTAAAAAAATATTTTGTTTGCTGCTTTCTCAGCTGTGCGCAGCGTTTGTCTTCGTTCTTTGCTGGTATAATACTATAACAGTTTCATGTAAGTGCCGAGCCTTTACTGCTGACAGCTGCTGAGAAATGATGCTGTCATGAATCATGCTTGCAAACACAGTTCTGTGATGTGACCAGTTCTCAGCCCCCATAATTAACAGCCAATTACTTCCTCTCAGAGAAGCCAAAACTCAAACAGATGAAAGAAATAGTGTTGTGGCAGCAGTGGGAGCAGATGTGTTGTGTTGGTTCCTGTGTTCTTTGCAAACATACACAATGCTGTGGACCAAAGCGAGCGCTCATTTACATCAATGTGCAGCTTAGAAGAGTGGAAGTTCCTAATACCACGCCTGGGTTTGGCCATCTGTGCTCAAAGTGCATGAGGAATGTGGAAGGCAAGGTGGGGGAAGGGGAAGGCTCGCTTCAGTTTCAACACGATATGGTTACAATCATAGCAGGTCACTGCTTCGGAGCCTCTTGGCTATTCCCTCAAGGTAGCAGTCTGTATTTATTAGTGGGTGTGTGTGCACATGCATAAGCACACGTATGAGAAAGCCGTGTACTACAGATGCCAAAAAACCAAACCAGAATATTTACAGTCTCTGGCTGCAGCCCTGCCTGCTCTTTTGTTTAACCAGGAGACCCAAAGCGGAGCCTTTTTCATCTGGAGTTTGGGTGGCAGAAACCGACGTGGTTTAGAAGACAGAGCTGGGGAGTGAGAGCCAGTTCCTCAACAGACCTTACAGGCCTGTAACACTCATTATTTTTTCTCCCCTTGATTGATTTTTTTAAGCAGAATTTCATCTATGTTGGTTCACTCATATACTGTCAGGAATTACTTCCTGCAAAGAGACCACAGTCCATAAGATGTTCTCACATCTTATTATCGTATCAACTTATGTTTTTTGTTTCCTGTTTCTTTCATCATTTGGTATTTGCAGTACTAATGGGGCAGATGAGCTGCACAGTGGTGATCCTGCCTTCTGAATGGCCGACTGGCACTTTGTGAGTGGGAAGGAGTTAAATCTGGCTTTGTTTCAGGAGGACTCTTTGGATGTTTTAGGATCGGTCTGCCACACTGTTCCCAGTGCTGTCAACTTAAATCAATTTATTAATACCATGAGATGCACACAGAAATAACGAGCATCTAAAAATAACAGAAGGGCTCTCTTTATTAGGTGATGGTGCCGGTCTCTTTTCCAAAAATATATTGTAGGAGTTTAAGTATGAGAAATAAATAAATCCCCAAACCATAAGAATAAACGTAGAGGTTTGATTCTACGAACCGAGGCTCTAAAAGCATGCACATCTTGTGAAACATGCGTTATACGGTAAAGTTGTCGGCAGAGATGCAAAACCGTGAGTGCCTGAGACTTCTGCTCCTCTCTGATTGAAATCCTGACTTGGATGGAAAGCTGCTGACAAAGGTCACAGAGGATGGTGGATGCTGTTGGGTGCATCTGTGTGTGCCATGAAATAAGTGTTCTTAAGCTTCTGCAATGTTTTTGAGCTCTGGATCTTTTCAAATCTGCTACTGACTGTCTGGCTTTGGAGCAAGCTCCTTTTCTGCCTCTGCTTATTCTATAAAATGTGCTCAGGACATTTACAGAGAGGCTGCAGGAGTTAGTATTGCTGCAAATCTCCCGACGTTGGGAAATGTAAAATATCTGCAGATGTGGTGCCACATGGAGCTGCATAGTGATTGTTTTTTCCTCGTATACTGAATTTCTGAACAGTAACTCTCTAAGCTGCCTGCTTCTCAGCTGTGAGACATTTAGAGGTCTGTTTTGGGGAATGAGTCATACAGGCTGCGCGCCCCGGTCCCAGTTTTACCGCCTCCCTCCTTGTTTTGTTGTTGTCTTCAGATGAGTAGCATTGCACAGGGGGAGCCCGCTCCAGTCCTTATGCCAGCAAGCACCCTGCGTGCGGCCGGTTCTGTGGTTCGTGCTCTGGGATCAGCAGCAGTTCAAAGTGGATCACAGAACAGGATCTCTTACTTTTCAGTCTTCTGTAATTTCGTACTGGTGTTTTCCTTTGCAGTTGTTAAATATCCGTCTGCATCTGAAAGCGCTGCCCACCTGCTCGCCCTGTCAGTCTGACCAAAACTGGATTATAGTAACGCTTTGGTTGTATTATTTTCCCCACTACTTTCCAAAGGCTCGTTCGTTCCCTCCTCCCTTCCCTACCGCCCCTCCTCCACAGCATTCTGAAAGTTTTATGGAGTTTCACATGGCCTCTCACCCTTTGTAGTTGCACAATGCTAATGAAATAACTAACAGGTCGTCAAAATTATCAAAGTGTGTTTATGGAGCATATGGCATTCAAGCTCAGTCTTTCTGGTTAGTGGAAAGCCCCCCTTGTCTGATGCAGAAATCGTGTTTTTCTAAGAGATGAATGCAAGAGCTTGAGGAAAAGCTGAAAAATTCACTTCTCCCAGTCCTTTCTCTGAAGGGCTTCAGAGAAACCTGCCATCAGGCATGTGATCTAGGGACACTTTCAAATGCCATCCCAAAGTACATCCTCTCTGTTAATATTTTCCTACTGCCCTTCCTTCCCATTTATCTTCATCTTTCCTACCACTAGCAATCCAGAAGAACTTCTTAGCACTTAACTGCACATGCAGTTCACTGATTTACTGTCAACATTTTCTGTTGTGCTGGTGGGCAAAGGAAGAGCCTGCATAGACACCTCTTGGAATGAAGCACATCTGTGACAGATGTGCTGTGCCTGTCAGGTTCTGCAGCACCTCAAGGAGGTAGGAGCTCACAGCACCAAGAGCAGGCAGCAGGTGACATTAGTGGCAGTGCCTGCAGCCTGGGCGCTGCATTTCTCTGCTCCGCTCTGGCTGGGATGCCATGAACTTTGGCCATTTCTTGCCATGCCCAGCATGCCCGTCCCAGGGGACAAGAAAGGTTATCAGCCCTTGGTGTTAGTGCAAATATCCCACCCTGTGAGGCTGCCTACATACCTTCTTCTCTCACAGGAGGAATAGGCTGGAAGGGCACTTCTAATTTTAAAGATGGCTTTGGCTTTGTATTGGTCCTTAGCTTGCACAAACTGCATTCTCAGTCTCCAGAGAAAACGAGCTCTTTGAAGCCTGTTTGAGGGAGGCTTGTTCCTGCACAAGTAAGTCCCAGTGGTAGCCCCAGGGCCTCCTCTCACAGCATGTCCATAAAGCAGAATTGCTGCTTGAAACCTATGTCCCTGATCTTTAAAAGTGATTGTAATCAATCTATTTTAGGACAAGCTCTCCAGTGACATCCTGGTCATTGAAAAAAAAATCAACAGGAAATTCTGAATGTGAGTCATGCCCTCGTCTTAGTGTTTGTCAAGGATTTTTGGAATTGATTGAAAAAAAGCAAAAGCACAAATCCTTGATATTGACAGAAACCATCACAGAAAGTCCATGTATCGAGGAGTCGCTCAACAAAAAAAGCTTCTGAGCTCCACATATTTGCTCCACATAAATCTTTCTAATTAACCCACAACAAACCCAAAAACTCAGAAGGGAAACAGAGACAGAGAGCAAGCGGCCCTGCTGCTGCTCCTTCACCCGAGAGAGCTGAGTGTTACTGTCTGCTGGTAGAAGAGTCCCGTGTTGCAGGACACTGCAAAAATCCCAGATGTTCTGAGTATCAGCTGCTTTAGGAGCCATGTACACAGATTAATCCCGTGCTCTCCTCTGGAGTTTACAGACTCCTGATGAATGCATTAACGGTAGCTGCCAGCTAGCTGCGTTCCAAGGGCAGAAATAATCTGCTGTAGAGTAGTATGGAAAACCAGAAGCACAGTGAGGGGAACTGGGACTCTGCAAGCACTGCAGCATTCAAGGAAATCCCCACCGTATGAGTTCACGAGGCTTTCGGCTTTAAACTGAGCATCAGAATGTGAAACCTTCCTGGTAACTGGTCAGTAACTGGTAATTTGTGATCACGTTTTTATCTTAATGACTTAGGACAGGGAATGGTTCTGAGGCACACAAGAGCAACATATGGCCTTTAACAAAAAAGATGTATCAAAGTCACATGTGAAATTTTTTAGTAAATTTCATCCTTTTCATGTCCTCCCCATGAGTGCCATCACGAAGCCACAGAAAGTGTGTGCTGGGATGGAGATACCCCCATCCAGCCTGTAAGCTACTGGTTCTCTAAAGGAAAAACCACCTTGGATTTCTTGCATCAGAGTCTTGCATCCTAGCCACATTTGTACATTTTCTTTCATAATTTGGAAAAGCAGAATGGGTTTGTTTTGTTTTGTTTTGTTTTGCTGAGGTTCTCATGAAACTGAAGACAATATGAGATACAAGAAGGCTTGCAGCGTGTGAGTGCAGGCAACAGTACAAAAGTGTGCTGCCTGTTAGAAGTCCTGTGTTGGACATATGGCAAGGTAATTCCCCTCCAGACTCAAATGCTGAGCCAGGAATCCTTGGAAGCGTGAGCTGAATGCACGGTCTGACCAGAGATGAGGAAAGGGTTAACTCCTGCTTGCTCTCCCTCCCTTTGCCTGGGTGCCTGAAGCAGACTGAGATGAAGAAAGGAAATAGGTTGTGATTGCAGAGGCAAAACTGTGCAGTGTTACAGGCACTTGTGTTATTGGGCTGATGTGGGGGCATGTGTGAGCGCAGACCGCAGGCTGCTGGGGCTGCGGGGAGGGGGGAGGCGCCGCGAGCCCCGTGTAGGGCTGGGATGTGCCTGTGTGGCACAGCAAAGGTAAAGGGGTTGAGCTGGGGTGATCTGCTGCACCCACAGAGCAGGACACAGTGGGTGCTGGGCAGCCTTCCCCGAGCTCTGGGAGCTGTGTGACCGGGATTATCGCAGTGGCGGGGGATGGAGGGATGGGCGAGGTGGGACTGCTACCACGTTGTGGACGAAAGCACAAAGAATGGGGACAGCTGGTGGGGTTCACGTCACAAAATCACTCTTTCAGTCCAAATTACAACGATACAGGTATACCTAGAGGCGTCTTACATGTGGATGTTACCCCTGAGTAGAGGACATAGTTTCATCACCAGAGGAGGGTCAGGTTGGCGATTAGGAAAAATTCCTTCTCCAAAGGAGTAGCGCTGCACCGGCACAGGGCTGCCTGGGGAGAGGTGGAGCCCCTGGGGGTGTTCCAGAACCGCGGGGATGTGGCACTTGGGACATGGTCACTGGGCATGGTGGGGTGGGGAGGGGTTGGGGATCCCAGAGGCCTTTTCTAGCCGGAATGATTCTGTGATTCTATGAAGCAGGGCAGCAGCTGGGGCAGCAGGCCCCCGTGTGCTCCCACGGAGCTGGCTGAGGTGGAGGGGGCTGTGTGGGTGGCCGTGGTGCCAGCAGATGGTGCTCAAGAACACGGAATGTTCTCCAAGACCTGAGGGCTGCTGAGCTCTGCGCTCCGAACGGCCCCGTGGTGCAGCGCTGTCCCCCCCGGCCGAGGCGGGGAGGTGCACGACTTGGCCGCTCTTGTAGCGTTCTCCGTCAGTTTGCATGAGGATTTAGGAATGACGGTGTGGGTCAGCAGACATCCAAGGCAGGTGGGCAGCAGTCTCCAAATGGCGCTTAGACAGGAGAATGTGAGATACAGACACTAAGGGATCATTTATTCTTCTGATTGCCACCGCAAGTGGCCACACACACGCAGAGCAGCGGGGAATGAATGCAGCAGGGCTTTGTTTTGTGCTACTGACACATTTCTACCAAAACATGCAGACTGCAAGTGCTTTTGTGTTGTTCCTGTGGCCTCATGTATGGTACAGATCACTATGGTGTGGGATGAGGGAGCCTGTTGAAGGTAACAGTGGGAAAATATGTTGGATTAGGTCTTGTTGCTTCACAAACGGGCGTGTTTTTCCTTTAAACCCTTACCATAGTGCTGAAAAAGGAACCCTATGCCCCAAGTTAAGTGAATTAATGTTTTGTAAAGGGAGGGTGTAATCATTTATTAGCATTGTGCTGGACAAAGTTCTTTGTCTCTGCAGATTTGGCCAAGTGCCCAGACTCAGGCAGCCTCTGACTTTTGCTTTAGTCTCTGAGATAAACGCTCAATGAAACGAGGCTGGAGTTGCACCAGCTGACATGGATCCAGGGAGCAAACCCTGTCAGGAGGAACAGCCTGGAGCTGTGCCAAGCCCGGAGGAGTGGCAACACTTTTTATAGATGTTTGGGTATTTATGGGACGGGGGGAAGAAGGGCTCTGTTTGCGACACAAATCCAGGTTCTGCTCTTTTACTTAACTGGAGTTGATTTGCTCATCTCTAGGAGCAGATCTTATTAAAAGAAAGGTCACTTTCTCTCATCTGTCATTTTTTTTTCTGTGGAGTATTGAATTTACTACTGCCTACATTTCAAAACATCCCTGGCTGGCTTTCAGCATTTGGTTCCGTATTCTGTTTCCTATGGACATGTACTCTGTGACCGACTTAAGCTTTGTTTGAAAAACGTCTCTAACTTCAAGGGTAAGCCCTTCCCAGCCTGGACGCAGTTAATTTACTATGAATGTCACTTGGAGCGTTTTCCCAACGTAATCTCCTTGAAGGTTAATCATAAAGTGAAAGAATGTGCTCTGGATTCTGACACAATGCCTGACAAATATTTTCAGCAAGCTACTGTTAAAGAAACCCAGGTGTGGTCTTGCTCTTAATGTCTCTGAAATAGTGTTGTATCTTTGGAGAAACAAAGATAAATTGAGAGCTTAACCCATTGGCTTCTTGGCATTTAAAAAAAAATTATTTAGCTTCCACTTGTTCTGTTTTTGCTCATCCATAACTCCTGGGGGAGGTCATGTTTCAGAGGGATGAAACGCTGAAACACTCCTGACGTCTTTGTGAAAAACGCAAACAATGCGTTACCTTTAATGATGCCTCAGACTCTCTGTTCTGTTGAATTCAGCCCGATGCTCAGAAGCCCAGCATTGACAGAGTAAGCTTGAAAATGTTTTGGGCTTGAGAACGAATAATGTCAGAGTGTAGATGTTATTGAGACATGTTAATAATGTCTAGGATTAATCCCGATGGTTTTGTTTGTTCAGAAGTAAGCTGAATCAAAAGGAGTGGTTCTAAACTTGTTTTCGTTTTGCTGCAGCATGTGCATATCTGCTGCTAGAGATTGGTGGCATCTTGTTTTCTTCTTTTGGAAAGCGTCCCCCTATTTTTCCTGATATAACTTGCCATTTCCTTCTTCAGACTTAGAACTTACAATTAATAGATTTTGTTTTGTTTTGTTTTCTTTGTTTCCTGAGATAGGATTGTATAGAGGGAAATGGGATGTTTTAAGGAAACGTAGGAAATCTGTCCAGCTCCTGTCCTGGTTGTGAACACAGCTTCTACCAGATTATGTAATGTTAGTGCCTGCTTCAGGAGTCTCTGTTTCATTCTCAGAGTAATGGCATTTCAGGAGTTGCTGCTCTCATGTGCAGAACCTGACAGCATAAGAGCTCTGTGTAGCTCTGACGCTGCTTCTTGCGCAAGTCATTGCAGAGATGAAAGAGCTTGTGGTTGTCAGCGCAAGGTGTAAGCAGGCCATTCAGACAGCAGCTGGTTTATTTGTGCAAACACTTTTTAGCTTATCTTTTTAATGATTACTTCAGGATTTCTCACGCCAGGTATGCTCCTACCCTTTCCCTGACCCCTCTGGTCAGGAGAGGAACGGGGACAGAAGGCAACCAGGAGGGCTTCTCCCGTCCTCTCCCCAGTGCTGTGCCTCTTCTGAAGAGCCGAATGCTGAAAGGGCTGTGTGAGGGAGAAGGTCTGATGGGAGGTTAAGTGATAACTCTTTGTTTCTCTTTTTTCCTCCAAAGAAGATACTGGTTGTCTTTATTACGCAGATTTCTAGTTAGAATGGCTCAGCATTTTGAAATCTGGTCTGTCTGCTGCAGTTGTGAAAGAAAGTATGTTAAACGAGGCTGTCTGCAGGAGGTTAGGGTCTTTGGTCAGCCTCTTTTCCATTAGAAGCCTGATTTTCTGAAGGCCTTCATCTTTATTCTTCCCACGTCCCTGTGAGGTGATCCCGGTGCCCTCACGTCACAGGTATGAAAGCAAGCCACGAAAAGGTGGAGACTTGCACTGTTCCCCATGGAAGGTCCTTAGCAGGGCAAGGATTTCATCATGCTGCTGAGATCTCAGGTGGCAGCACGGACCTCCAGCCCTCCTTTTCCCCAGTTGCATAGGGAGGTCTCTGGCTAACCAAAGACACACGCAAAACCCACGCAGGAATACAGGTCTTAGTGCAGTTGTTTACTCCATTGCCTTTCACTGAGGAATTCCTTCCGTGAGACATGCAGTCTAGGCCTGACGTGAAAAACTGGTTAAAGTATCTGAAAATATAGAACTGTACTTTCCAGTTTCTTCAAATATCATTTCCATTTTCTGCTATTTAAAATCTGGTCAAACTAGAATTGAGCCTTTTGGAAGTCTGACAGGAAAAAAAATCCCCCTACTGATAGATATTCATTCAAGTCGTGCTGTAAACTGGCCATTATGATATTTCATTTGTCAGCATGTACTACAATCACTTGTTCTGGATCCCTTGGGCAGACTGCCTTTCAAATCAATATTAATTATGTACCACTAGACAGTAGCTAATCTGAAAGAAAGAGCAGGTTTCATTTAACGGATGACTGATGGTTTCTGGCCTCCCCGTGAGTGTGGGTTTTGGTTTTTGTTCTGGTTTCTGTGTTTTCTTTTGAGGCATCTCCAGTCACAGTACCGAAGGGCTGATTGTGTCTGTTTTGCAAAAATCTGACACTGAAATCAGAACTACCGGCATCCACATGGTTAAGGTTCCGTAGGATCCATCAGCACTGACCTTCAGCTCCAGCACCCAGTGCCTTAGAGAGCTCACCCTGGGTAACATCTTTATTCTTTTTGGCAACTGTCCAGCACACAACAGAGGAACCTGCCAGAAGCAGCTTTGAAATGTGTGTTTATTGCATTGTCATCGTGCCAGCAGTAGCCGTTCATCTGAAATCTGTCAGAAATACTGCCCGTAATCATCTGAGCTTCTGAAGAGTGATCTGCAATAACCACGGGCGAGGGGCTCTGCTGGGAGGGATGTCTGAGGATGACAGGTGTGTCCGCTGTCTGTTGACCCTGGGAGTGCAAACTGAAAGATACCTGTTCTGCTGCTGATGTAGTATCAAGGCAATTGGTGAAAATCATGGGCTTATAGAATGGCTTTGGTTGGAAGGGACCTTAATGATCACGTAGGAGGGTGTTGGATATATCTTGGTTGTAAAATGGCCTAGATAGATAGGAGAAAGAATCAAAGCAATGCAGAATTTTTCAAAAGTGAGTTGTTCCAGGACTTGCAGAGAACAAAGTGTTACTTGATCTGGGGCGAGTGCCACTGGTGGGCGCACTGCAGGATCTCCTGCTTTCCCCGATGGCTGGAAGGGATGAGAGTTTTGGCTCTCCTTTTTGTAGACTGCAATATCTATTAATCAACATTCTTGGGTCTTCCTTCATCGCTGTAACTCACTTGAGCCCCTTAGCTAGAAGAAAACCCTGTCAACTCTCTGTGTAAACTGAGACTTTGCTGCTGTGAATAGTGCTGGAATTTTATTTATTAGGTAAAGACTCTTGGATTTCTAGCTTTTGCTTTGGAGTGGCAGCCGCGAAATACTACCTCCCCTGCCCGTCCCCAGAGAAAGGAAGCCTGTAGCACAGCGGGCCGTGTGGGGCCAGGGGTCAATCTCATGACAGAGGTGGCCCGACCACAGCTGCATCTCAGGGGCATGCTTGGAAGGAAGGAGTGTCTGCACGGGGCTTAGCACGCACTGAGGGCATCTCAGGGAACGTGCAGCCCCTCTTGCTCTCCTCTTGCCATCGCTGTACGGTGTACCCTTATCTTTATTCCACGGTTGTACCTCTGCATATGCTACATTTGAGTCTTAAAAAAAATCTTAAGAAAACCAGTATCAGTAGTAGCTGAAGGTATGGCACAAAATCACTTCAATTTTTAGGACGTAAATAATATTTGGAAGCAAATAAGGCTTGTGACTGCAACCTGACCGAGTTTCAGAGCACTGCGCTGAGCTCCTTTTCCCATGCTTGTTTTGCTGTCTGTGTCGGTGGGAACAGGGCTCGCTGGGGGAGTGGCAGCTTTATTACTGTATATATTTCTCTGAAAATTGGGGGAAGAGAAAACAATGCAGCAAGCAGTGCGTGCACCGTCACAGAACGCTTCTCCTCAGTTCTCAGCACAGTATGAAATACCCTGGGGAGGCTGTGGGAGGGAGGCTATAAAGTCTCCAGACTGTTAGGTTAGGGAATTTGAGAAATTAGGGAAGTCTGAAATTTAAAGGAAAAAAAAATCATCTGTTTCTTGTAAGTAGGCATATCAAAACATGGCTGCAAGTTACTCATTCGTGTATATTAAAAAAGCGCTTTTAAATTAATCTTTGTTATCATTTTGTGGTCTGCTTTCTCATATCTTACAGACCTCTGTTGAAAAAGGCACACAATTAGGAGCACAATTGACTTCCTTTTTTGAAAGGGCTGTAGTAAAAATAAAGAAGTTATGCTTTTCCACTCATACAAGCACAGAAATAAATAGAATTCAAAAACACGGGCAATAAACAAACAGTCACAGTTTGGGCTTTTTTTTTTTTTTTGGATTAGAAAAAGTTTAAAACAAACCAGGCAATACTCCAGGAAATGATTCCCAATGTTTTAAATATATTGTTTTCAATTTAGGCGATCCTTCAGTTTATTAAGAAGGCAGGGAAGGAGGAAACGTTGCAGGTTACCTGTTTATAAAAGCTGCCCACTGTTGTTCCAGAAATAACCGAACTGCACCATTCACATAAGCACTATCAGAAAAGAGATCGTCTAAATCAAAGCTTAAACCTGAAATTCTTGTTTACCGTTTTAACTTAACCCCATTTACTGGGTTTCTATTCAGATGATATAAATAAGTAAGAAGAAAGAAACTGTTGCGGGCCCTTTTCCAGTGCAATGCTTCGTGTCCCGGCTCTGACCCTCGCTGGCGCCAATGGCGGCCTGCTCTTGTGTGCGCCATCGCTGAACCTCCCTCGGCGTTTCATGCCTGGTTCTTCCCAGTGCCCAAGCACCTCACTGCGTCTGAAGGCGAACCACATAGGCAGCTGATGGCACAGGGTGATGATGGAACCCATGGCTTTGAGGAGTCAGCCTGCTGCTGAGTTGTGGATTTGGTTGGCTTGGTTAATGTGGCTGGGATGCCAGCACTGCTTGTCCTCCGGAGCTGGATGTGTTTCCTTGTGTTCTGCCTGCTCATACCCACCTCTTCTTTCTTCCAAGGGCAGGCTTTGAGGCCAAAGGGTCATTTTGTACAGGCTACTTACAGCATCTTGTTTTTGACCAGAGTTACTACGTATCATCGTAATGAATCCCAACCCTCCCAGAAGTAAATAGGTTTGAGGCCTCGTGAGAACTCACATAGTGGGACATTATAATCATTGCATCAGTTGTTAACTCCAAAGTACAGATGGAGTTTGGGTTTCTGCACACCCAATGGTTTGATTTGTGCGCCTACACATGGACCACACATCTGCAGACTTTGCAGGATATTTGCATTTTTTGCATGTTAAAACTCTGGGTTTTTCTTTGAATTCTTCCATCAGAGAAACATTCCACGTTCCTCTGACATCTGCAGTCACATATATAAATCTGGATTTATTGGAAATGTCTAATTTTTCAACGTCTTTCAGAGTAGTTTTGGGAGAAGACACACTTGTCACGACAGCCTATGATACGGTACAAATGTGATCTGTCTAGCAATGTTTTCAAGAGAGTAGATGTCTCTGCAGAAGAAAGCCTATCTCTTAACCTTGTTGTAACTAATTAAAAAACAAGTGCTGTCTTAGGCTGCTCTTTCTGTCACAGTGCAAAAATGGAAGGAATTGTAGGTACCACATTCTGATGTACCTTTGGGGGAAATATGGTTTATAGGCAGAGCACAGTAGTTCAGAATATGTCTGATGGTAGGAAAATCACATAAATTCCAAAGGAAAGACTCCAGGAAAGACTCCTGAGAGGGAATGTGAGCAGAATAGTTACGCAACTACTACAGAAGTGAACAGAAATGAACCAAGCAGTGACTGAGGCCTGGTAGGAAGATGGATAATATTTTCCTAAACTAATGCTTTGCACTGTTGCAGTGCTTCCTGACTCTCCCAGCACCGACTCTGTAATTTGATAGATTGAGGATCTACTTTTAAATGCTTCAGAAATCCCACTGACTTCACTGGAATTCCTTCAGGTGTTTCTTCAATATATGCTTGAATTTTCAGCCTTTGATTGTTAACTAGTTTAGGTTATAATTACTAATTTAATTTTCTTTTAGAAAGAAATATTTTTTTATTATTATTTTGATTGTAGCAAAAGATTTTAACCGAATGGATAAAATGTCACCTTCAGGCCCAAGAGCAATCTTCAGAGTTCTTCTAAGAATGTATTTTAGGTGAAGAATGGAAAATACTTCTGTGAGCAGTGGGCTGCTGGGACAGATTGGCTTCAGCTTCTTGGAACAGGCTTCTGTTTCACCTACAGGTTTATTATCTTGTCGTGGCATGATATGTTGCCCGTGTGACAGATCTCAATGGTAAGGTCTTTGCTGCACAAAGCAGCATCCTACCAATAAGACTTATGTGCCAGTTTCTTAAATGCTTAATTTAACACAGCTAAGAACCCAAGCTCTGAAAGAAGCCCGCAGATGATGTGTCTAATATCAAATGAGAGCTTAGTGAAGTAACTCTTCCCAGACACTGTTAGCTGGTTTTTTCATAGACATGTGCTGCTGGAAACCTTTAACTTATTCCAGAAAATGCAAATTAAATGAAATTCTTTATCAGCCACTGAATGCTGCTGGAGTTTTGGTTTTACAAATGAGTTTCTAACAGTTCCAAACTGCCATACTGAGCCTACAGGACTGAGATAGATGATGCAGCCTGCTGTGAAAGAGGAATCAACTTGTTCATTTCCAGTCCACCTTCAGGTAGCTTTTCCTTTATGGGTCACCACCATCCAAGCATGTGAGTTAAAAATAGGTGCTGCAGAGCCTGTTCCAGCCAAGAAAGCCTTCTGCTGTGAGTATATAGTATCTGACTGGCATGGGAACCTGAAAGACATTGATGTATGGTTTTCCTAAAGGCTGCCCAGTGGAACTGAAAAGCTTGGTACAGGGCCCTTTGGCAGATGTTTAGGTGGGAGCATGATTTACCCCCTTGCAGAGATACTAAAGCTGTAACCTATATCTACAAACTAAAGTCAAGGATTTATGAACCTTGGAATATTTTACCCGTGCCTCTAAACTGCCAAGTGTAACTATTCTGGGCTGTAACCCAAAACATAGTTTACTGAAATTCCACTGCTTTAATGATGACTTTTTTTCCCTATAGAAAACAATATGAAACATTCTGCCATCCAAACAAAATTGCTTTCTGCATCTGGAATTTGTTGATGTTTCCTTTTGCTGCTCGAATACATTTAATTCAATGAAATGGTTAGCAAATGCCATTGTATCCTCAATCTTGGTTACTGTTGGTTGTTATATCTTTTGCATTACAAAATAGAACTATTTGATGGTGAATTCCAGCAGTAGTAGTGTAGAAGAGTGTCCTGTCCTTTCTCTTAAGAAGATTTGAAGAAGTCGGTCACTCGAGGTGAAATATGTCTTGGGAAGAAAGATGAACCCATCCAGGTGACACTGCTCAGGATAGCATGCATCTTGTGTGCACAGGCAGGGAGCTTCCTTCTGCTGTCAGCCAGTAGGGGTGCCAGAATCAGAATGGAAAAGGCACTTAGGTCTGCATTAACAGACATAAGAGCAGTCTCTTACAAAGCAATTGGTTCTGGCTGTGGAGACTGGGACAGTAGAGAGGGGAGGAAGATGCTGCTGCCCCTTGCTTGCCTGTGCCTTCTCTGTTCCTCTGTATGTAAATGGCCTTTGTCTAAAAGCTAAGAAAGAGCTTGTTCTGCGTGAGAATTAGTGTTCGATCTACAGAGGTGAGCTGCTGCTTGTTCTTTGTTTCCAGGGTTAAACATATGGTACTGCGTATCACAAGTTCTTTCATCCCCGGATGATCTATGGCAACTGGGGAGGGTTAAAAGGAGGCATGGCTGTCAGGGACAGAGGCACCAAAGCCTTCAACACGTCAGGAGATGTGTTGTGAAAAGCTCTCACGAGGCAATGGCAGGCTTTCAGGTAACCACAAAATGAGCTCTGAAGCCAGGCTTTAGATGAGGGCAGAGTTAATCCACGATCGTGGCCCTGGTGGAGTACGCAGGCAATCTGATTTACTCTGGTTCCTGCTTTGGTGGGCAGAGCAAGTGGATGTTTTCCAGATGTTTGGAGAGATGTATTTCTGAAACCATGTTGTAAGAAAACAAACTACCACATGAAAGGACACGAGTGCCAGGAAAGTGAAGGAGAATGGCATGCATTAACAGCGTTTAATCCTTTCCTTTTTCTGTTCTTGTACTTGATCAAGAAAGCTTCTCTATACTAAGCAGTTAGTGACTCCTAAATCGCTATGCCTTCATGTGTCATATTCTGGAGAAATTCCATCTCATGAATTTAAGAAGATTGTACACAGCACTCTCAGTACATCCTCTCCACTGCTGGGGATGCCACAGAAACACAGCTGAATTGGGAATCTGTCTGTATTTTGTTTTTGTTGCTGTTGATGTTGGCCTTATCCCCAAAGCAGGCCCAGAAGAGGTCTCCCATGATGGGGATAGTACTGAAGCAGTGCAGGAAGTGAAAGATCATCAGACAGCCCCAATTCCAGTGGTCTCATAGCTGAATCTTTGAGCGACTGTTGTGTGTTTAAACAGGAGGGGAGAAAAAGGAGCAAAAGTGATTTGATGCAATTCTATGGAAGAGCCCTTTTCATTGCTTGCATCGATTTTGGTAGATCTAAGCTTGCTCCAGCTCTAAAGGACTGCAAAGTCCACGTAGCTATGGTGGAAATCCTGGTCTTTCGGTTGGATTGTGTGTGGATCCTGTGTGAAATGCATTGCTCTGGAATGCATTAAACCAATGCGGTCATCAGCTGAAAATGAGCAGCTCTGTGAGAGTCAGAAAAAGGACGGCTGCTTCCTGCCTTTTGCCTTTGCAATTCGGTGGGTTTTGGGGTTTCTGTGAATGTGTCTTTCAGCATTTTACAATGAAGATCCCTTTCAATCAGGGCTTTTCTGAAAGTAATTTGGCAAAGTTTAGCTACGTGCTTCTTGCCTGAGAGCTCAGGTTCTGAATGTGCGTGCTTAGCTCTGTCTGTCATCAGCAACCACTTTAACCTGGGATGAGGAAGCAGGCTCTGAAATCCCCCCAGGTTATATTTGTTAAAGCAAGATGGTGAAAGGTGAGGAAGGCAGATTACAATGTGTGGAATGAAACCCAAAGGAATACGTGCGCCTTCAACTTCCACTGTGCTTTTACGAAACCTGGAGAGTCAACCTCATCATTACCTGCTCAGCAAGGCATGCTGATCTGCTGGCCTTTACATCCAGTAAGTGGAAGTTTAACCAGAGCTACCCGTCCAGGAGCAATCTCTTTAAGGAATCACAATAGGTTGTGCAGGAGCAATTGCAGAAAATACAGCCTATTGTAGTAGGGCAGCATATGTTAGTTGTTACTGCTCTGCTCTACCAGTAAACTGCTCCTGACGTGGCTTCCCTTTACTGGGTGAGGTTTATCACACCTTTTCTCTCTCAGCTGCCGTGCTTTGCTGGATGGCCACATGCCACTGATGGCCAGCGCTGGGGCATCTGCAGGCCTACCCCAGTTTAGCTCAGGGGAAACTGCTGAGCTTGGGGCACCTCTTACCCTCCATTACTGTGTCTGGCAATGAGGACAGCATCACATATACAGCTCTGCTTATAAGCCTGGCTGGTAACATCTGGAATGTGGGCAAATAACTTGATGATCAGCTTATTAGGCACAGGAACATGCTCACCAGCATCAGCAATGTCCTCAATAAGTGACCAGCCCCATGGGTGCAACTGTCGTGCAATCATATCTTGCTTTCTAAGAAAACTGCATCATCTTTTTAGTGCTACTTTTGCAGCTCAAATGAACTGTTTGGAAGGGAAGGGTGCTTGAGGGACCAGGAAGCATAGTTCAGTGAAAGAGCTGAGAAAGTCCAGGCCCTGCTATCACAGGTCACTACGTCCTCTCGTCTCCTCTGTGAATTTATAAACATCCATTCTAAAACACAGTAACATTTTTGCGTGGTTTGCGTTTCTCCCTTCCTGCTGGAGGGCTGTGCCAGAATCTTTCTGCACCCTTTTCTAATTTCTAGGAGAAATTTATTAATAGTTGGCTTATATCCACTGCTTGTTGTGCAAACGTTTCTCTTCAGATTAAATGTCCCTTCTTTCTGCTCTTTGCCCTTCTGATTTATCTGCAGAGAGCCTCGTGCAGCCCCTCTCACCCTCACTCTGTGGCATCTTAAGGTGCATCGTTGAAGTACCTGTGGGAACAGCATGGAGACCTCTGAGCTCCTGGTTGCAGGTGATGTGGAGCAGCACTGTGTCCGAGCAGCTGCCCACGCTGCTGTGCTTTGTAGCTTGGGTTCAGCCCTGTGCACCCAGAGAACTGCAGGGGAATTCCCACCCACCTCAGACACAGCCAGCAGGAGTGAATGGGAGATAAAAATGTTGAGGCTGTATCCTAAACTCCTCCCACCACACAGCCTGTCTGATGCGGCCATCTTACCTCAGCGCTCTGGAGCAAATGGCCCCCTACCCCAGCTCAGCTCCCCGACTGCAGGCTGCTGGGTGACGTGGAGCGATGGAACGCTGTCAGACTGAGATTGATCATGGAGCTCTCAGACTGTAACGAACCAGCAACTACTTGGTGCGATGTAAAACATGGAAGTTACTAAAATGAAATAACATATCTTCCCATTCTAAAATTTACTAACTGTATGGGAAGTTTCCAGGGATAGCTCATACATGTTGTTGTAGTGTTTGCCAGTAAGGTTGTTTCAGAAGTTGGTGGGATAGTACGGCAGTCATCCTATCCTGTTTCGCGTGGAAGGCTCTTCCTTGTGTTCTTTACAAGCACTTGACACTGAGAGCAGTGTGCTCAAGCAACGGTTACATGTTAATATAGGTTAATAGAAGTTCATGTGGCTGAGTCTTGAAATGCTTAGCTCTCCTCTCGCTGCTGCCTGACAGCTTTATTACCGCGCAGACGGGGGGAAGCCCGCTCAATATGCTAAGTGCTATCAAAAGATTTTTCTTTATGGTCTTAAGAGGGCTTATCTGTAATTCCTGGCTGCGCAGTCTTTGAAAACTATAATGTTACAGACAGTGATTTTTTTTACACATGGTTTATTTTTAAATAAAAGCATTCTGAGGCAGAGCGGGGTCACGTTAACTGTTCTGTTCCCCTGAGCTCTTCTGGTGCAGACTGACACAGTTGCTCTGTTTTGTCAATCTGTGGTGATTTCGTTGTATCGTTCAGTTGGAAAAATTGAAATCTTCCATTGTGAAGTTTCCAAACCAAAGCTGCAGGTCGCAGTGGCAATTTGTGCACTTCTGGATCATTTTGAAAACCAAATGAAATGCTTCAGAGCACTCCAAAACAAATGCAGTATAACAAAGACCATTTTTTTCTTCAAGTTTTATTTTGCCATTATTTGAAGATGATTATTTTATCTGGAGCTGTAGATATAACAACTCGCATGTGTGCAAGCTTTTTAACAGATGAGGTGTATCTTTCCTAGCTGCTGTAGAGGGGAAATTCATTCCCGTTTTGCTCCCGCAGCTCTATCCACATTGCAGTATAAATATTTTGTATATGTTACCAATTATCTGCAGCACCGTTCTGCTCTTGAGCTGCATCACGAATCTCAGCACCACTTTTTTATGCTTTTACAGCTCGACTCAGATTTCATCCCTAGAAGAAGAACAAAGAGCGTATGTTCTGTATGACACAAAAACATCCGAGTGGAACAGGAAGGCCATTAACTGAGTACTGAGGCTGTATGAAGAAGCTACAGCTGTAAATGTGTTTCTGGGTGACCAAGTCTCTAGCAAACCCTGGAAATTTCTGGAGATTGCAGCGGGCAGCTAGGTTCTGTGCTGTCTGGAGAAGGTGGCTGCAAAGTCCTGTGTTCTCACCTCCTGAAAGCTTGGGAATTCTTTCAGGCCCCCAAACTGAGCACCTGGCAATGGAGCATTTGAAATCAAGTGCTCTCTGTAATATTGTAGGGTTTGGTTTTACAAGATGACCGCCCTGATCTAGGCAAGAGCTGCTCCTGAAGGGCATGGGATAAACAGCAGGAATGTAGGGCTGGAAAACGGGTGGTACATTTTTATACTAATCCACTTTCAAGAAGCGTTTCAGATTATTATTCTGTCAGTGGTGAAAAACGCATTTCTGCTTCACACAAAGTGTATGAGGAGTCCAGCTCATCGGCAGAGGAGGAGGAATGAGGTGAGCCAGGAACACACAGGAACTTGTTCTGAACTTCTGCTTGCACGGAGTCAAGAGGCACAGTGAGGCAGTGGGAGCTCCGCACCGCGGGGAGGGGGCACGGGGAGGAAGGCAGGGAGAACAGGCTGTTCTGCTGGCTCTTTGTTTCTGTAGCCCAAAGGAGTGCAACGTGACCCAACGCGTATGAACTGGGCAGTTTCTACATCTTTTGCAAGTTACAGAACTGAAAGTATCGAATCCTTTGTGTATTCCTCTCGTCTTAGATCTGATGAACCGAGGTGCTCTTTACAGAGAGGTGCTGAGTGTGTAGTCTCCTTCCAAGTGCAGGGTCTGCTTGGGTCTCAGCTCTGTTCCAAATTCATCATGGCTTTGGAATACATCGAAATCTTTTAAAAATAGGCCTCTGGACTTCTTGTTTTCCTCCTCTCCCAATAGCACAGGCATCAGTTCTTGGTGAGGTCCATGCTGTAGCCAAGTAAATAGGGTCTTTCTACAGCATGAGCAAGCCATGCTTTTGAGATATAGCATTCCCAGAAATGGTAGCAGTGTTTGCAGAACTCAAAACCTCTAGTTATTTTCTTTGTATTTATACTCCCATGTTAACAAATGCCTTGTTTGATTACTTTTAAATGTTGTGTTTCTGGAATGAAAATAGAATGCTGGCTTTTGACTCTGGCTTCTAATTCAGTTTGCCTTATTATTTGAGCTTACAAGAAAGCTGATTTTTTTTTTTAACAAAGGATGGTTTGTTTTCAAGCCATTGTAAGGCCAAATGTTTAAATACTGACCATTTTAACTTCCAGTACTCCTCAGTCATTGGTGGAACCTTTCAGTCCTTCTCTATGACTTCTTACAGACCTCAGTTGATGGAGAGGTATTGTGTAGCAGTCTGGCTAACTGTTAGACTGTTGTACAATGGAAAAACAGTGGAAATGTCTTGCATTTGGGGATTTCTCTGATATGAAATATTGCTTCTTAGCCAGACTGGCTTTTCCAATGATGAAAGGCAAAAGAAAGCTATGGACAATTTACTTACCACGAAGTTATGCAGAAGTAGGATTTAGGATTTGGGGCTCTTTTGCTTAATATCTGCTTTGTCTCACTAATACAAAGGACGTGGGGAGGGGGAATAGATACCAAGCATTTGTGTGAAGTGGTCTGAAAAGTGCCTTGGATTGGGGTGCGTCTGTGACTTCTTGGCTGTCGTTTCCTTTAAATGCAGTTGGTTCTGTCCACACTTCCCACCCGAGGAACTGTAATGTGTTTGGTTAACTTGAATGGATCCCAAGCTGAATTCACTCACTTTCCCTTGTACAAAAAATTGCTCAGAGCTCTTCTGGAGCCATCTGGAAAGCGTGGCGAGGGCAGCTCTGGCAGCTCTGAGATGCAGCTTCTGTGAACCAAGGAGTAAATGGAGGTTTTTCGATAAAACGAAGGCTAGGTGTCAGCCTGTCCTACTGCACAATCAGTTGTGAGAAAAGTAAATGCTTTCTGAGTATTTTTGTAGCTGTGTGGAAAGCTCAAAACGAGCAGAATGACGAATACATGTCAGAGGGGATAAAACTCTGTTTTTCCTGCGTGCCGAAAAGAATCATCCAAAGTTTTTAATTGGTAACTAGAATGTTTATTGCGAATTTGCTGATAGTTAGTATCTGAGTGTGTCAGCACACATTGCTGAGCTGCTGCTTCTCAGATCTGAAGCGCGTTCTGCTTTCTGTCCAATTGGCTTCCTGCAAAGTGCTGAATTATTCTAGCTTTTGTGGGTCATTGTTAACCATGGCAGGAAGGGTCATTGTTAAAAATGTTTTCAGAACTTTGATAACCAGTTTATCAACTGATTCACATGTTTAATCAGTTAATAGGTTTTCCTTTTCGGTGCATGGGAATTTCTTTGTTTATCTTAACTGAGTAACTGTTTCTACAGTGGAAAGAACTGTAGTTGACTGATAATCTTTTCAAATATGTGGAGTTTGCTCTTGTGATGCAAGTTGCATGGCCAGGCCCTGCACTCTGGAACCGTCCACCAGAATATAGGGCAAGTTTTGCATGTGAGTGAAACCTCAAAACCGTCTGATGTCTTGGGAATACTGGGCCTGGAGCTGCAGGGGTTTGGTAGTTTGTGATAAGGCTTCTAAAGGCACTTTGCTATTTAAAAAAGGGTAGGGAGCAGCTTTTGAGAATTTTGCTGGGTTGTTACGTGCCAGATGTCTGTGGTTCCTTCAGTACCTGGTCAAAAATTGCTCAACAGGATAATTTCTCACCAAAATGCTGCTCTGTCTGAAGATGCATGTTTAGCATGAAACATCCCCAAGAACCGAGCTTCCCATCTCTGTGACCCATCCCAGGGCTGCACCACCCTTCTGAAAAGGACTTCCCTAATATCTGATCTGAACTTGCTGAGATGCATTTTGTGATATTGCCCCTCGTTCTGGCAGCCATCTCAAACAAGCAGTCGGGCAGTGTGGTCACCAAACTTCCCATTCAAGCAGGGGAATTTGCTGCAGGCTGTTAGACAGCCTATTGCTAGATCCCCATCTCTTCCTCAGGGCAGAGCTGCCCAGGGCCCCGCTCCTTCCTATGAAGCCCACTGTGCCCTTTGCCTCCTTTGCTGAGAGTGCACTGTTGGCTCCTATTCAGCTTGCAGACAGTTTTGTGGTTCTTTCCTGCTATTCCCATTGTATTAGGGCCCGTCAGCTCCTGTGTTTATAAACAAACTTTAGGCCAAGTAGAACTATAAACTTTATTTTGCTTTTTGGAAATAAATTCGGTGATGGTATTTGCTTTCTATGTAAAGAGCATCTTGGCATGAAATAACATACAATAATAAAGTTGCAAAATTTATGTTTACATAAAGTTTATCTCCCCTGAAATTGCAGATACTTAGAGAGCCCTGCTCGTCTCACTTGGGCTCATAACAAAACCGTGCTCACTCAATCACTGCAGCTTCTGGGAATTGGCATCGTATTTGCACATGTGAGAAAGAGTTAGCAGCTTGTTTTATGTGATCTGGTTTCTTTCTAGATATGTTCATTCCAGTTGCTATATAAAGGAGATGTGTTTAGATGAATACAAGCCCAAAGCGAAAACCCAAGCTGTGCTGCAAAGCCGGGCATGGGAGTTTTGTTGGTTGCATTGGATTGAGGAAGACACAGACGTATGAATAGAAAGTCAGTGCTGTTTGACAGGCCTGGCTTCACGTATTGTGGCTCAGATCTAAACCATAAAGATGTTTCTAAGTTCCTTTTCTGAGTGGCACGAGGGTTAAAGGATGTATTCTGTTCTGTTGAGAGACCACTGGGGACTGCTGATGGAGAGGGTTGGCCGGAAAGTACAGCTGAGTGTGGTTATGTACCATGGAAATGTGTGTCTGCAGCCTGGAGGTTTGGGATTGTATTAAAGCAGTGCAGTGCTGCAGTGCTGTCAGAAAAGGTCCAGTGCTTTTTCAGATGAAGTGATAGAGAATGGATGGGGAGGAGGCGAGGGTTTATTCTTTCCTGTGGCCACCAAAAAGCAGGAGGTGATAGGAGGGAAGCAATGGGATCTCGTGGGTGTGGGTGAGAAGAAAGCAGAAGATTGGGCTAATCCATCTGTAAAACTGCATTGAGTCAGCCTCTGATTAACATCGCTTTGATAAAGCAAAACTTCCTGAGAGTGGAGCAGATAGAAGCCTTTAAAGCACTGCTCTGTGTCTGCTCCTGAAACCTGGATTGAACGTGTTTCTTCATTTCTCCCTCCTGGGATAGCACACAGCCACGAACCCCGTGAAGTGTTTCCTTCACCTCCAGCAGATGCCCCTGTCCTCTCCCAGCCTGGTGCTCTGCGATACCAGAGGTGGAAAACAACTCTCATATCTGTCTGTGATGAAAAGCAATGGGTATTGGAGTATTCTCCCGTTCAACAAATTATTCATTAAAACCCAAAGATCCTCATTTTACAAATACTGTTATGCAGTACAGTGAGGATAAATGTAGTGTGGTGTTTGAAGGCTTTTTGTTGTCGCTGTTGTCAGCTTTCTGTTCCACCCTACTAAAACATTCCTCTTCGTTGGGAGTCAGAAGCAAATAAGATCTTGCTGAAGCTTTTTGAAATCTAAAACCAATTCATTAGGTACAATGCAAGTGTGGAGCACAGGCAGTTATTAGGACTTCAACAGCAAATATTGCAGCCCATGAAACATTAGAATGATTTCCTTCTTGTTTAAAACGCTGCAACGCGTTTCTCCCCTGCTGAATGTGCTCTTGAGCTTTTGTGTCAAAGTGAATCATGATCTAACGCTCACCAGATTACATCTAAGTGTTGCAGTATTTCCCTTCTAATTCTGGCTCTTCCTACTATGATAATATTATTTGTCTACTCAGTTATGTGCAAGTGTGAATGAGGAGATGCGACTCCTACATGTGTGCGGATGCACGTGGGAGCATCGCCTGAGGACATTGCGCTGGGGTTGTGCGCAGCAGTGCTTGTGTTTAAAAACACTAAGTTGGTAATTAGGCAAAGAGCATAATAAGATCCATGTCTGCAAGGCCAGCGTGGCTCAGAAGGCTTTTATTTGTGTGAATTTCTGTACAAACGTGAAATGCCCTGGTACTTAATTGGTCGCTGCCCGCACGCTGTGTATGCAGGGGCTGAATGGCCGCGGGTCTGAGCCATTCCCCTGGGGAGGCACGGAGCCGCGGGGCGGTGAGAGCACGCTGTGTTGGAGCACACAGGCCCAGTGAGCAGCACGGGAGCCCCTCTGCAGCCAGCCATCACTAACACTCCCGATAAAACCTGACATCTTTTCCATCCCCTCGTCCCCTCCGTGGAACTCTAATTAATTTAAATGGTTTTACCGAGGGACCGTGGCACTGCTGAAAAGGCAGAGGGCTTTGCTTGGGTAATCAGCTTAAATACCCGTCCGCTTCCTGCCCTCGCTGCTCCGAACTTCCCATTTGGGAGACATAAATACTGCTTTTATTTTTAAATCTTTTTTTCTTTCTCTCCAATTTCCTCCAGTTTTCCTAATGCGCCTCATACAAGATTCCATTTCAAAGGGCAGGACGGTGAAGCCTGTAAACTGGATGCAGACAGGAACTTTTTGGTTCGATGTTGATTGCATTTATTGGAGGAAGGGATAAGGAGGGCTTTGGCATGGAAAAGGTACATCTCTGGCAGTCAGGAGCTGGTGATAATTAGGAAGAAATCCACAGTTTCATTTATTTTTATGCTTCTTAAACACTACTGCTTAAATGAGAGTTTTGCAGCTCCTGCTGTACCACACAGCAGTTATTTCTGAGGTTAAAAAAGGAACAGTTTGCTGAATACATTTTTATAAGTATGTTCATCTGAAGGCATGCCAGGGTCTCTGTCAGCTGTAAGATAAGCTTTGAAATGCCGCTACTGCAAGGCCATGTATGGACAGACTCTATTACAGAAGCCTCTGTGAATGAAACAGGAATATATAGCACAGCTTCTGCCACAATTGAATTCTTTTCTGTCATTAGTCAAGAGAATTGCCATCAAGTGGAAGAGTGCTTCACAAGGTCAGGGATTTAGGAGGGGAAAGGCTCGAGTGTGTTTAATTTGGGGAGTGTGAATAATCCGTGGAAACATTCCTCTCCTTCAAATTATGCACACACCTATTTTTTTTCATAGATTCATGGACAATTTTTTGTCCATCATATCCCCCTTCTCTAAATTCTGGCAAAATTCTGTTTTCTAGAGAGAGAGCTTGGGATCAAAGATGTATCTTGCTTGTAACAGCAGGTTTTATTTATTTATTCTGTTATTTTTTATTTCTTATGACCAGTATTTGTCTGACTTAACCTTCTCACTTCTTCTTAAGGAGTAGCAGTTGGCCAAGAAGACAGATTGCCTTCCGGCTACAGACACTTGCCATAGCTGTTGTGGTGTGCCTTGGAACGTGCTGTCCTCCACAGGTGGCAGCCTGCAGCAAAAACTTGGTTGGGCCTGCAGAGATACAGCCCAGTGACAGTGAGTTTATCACCCTCTTTCCAGCTGACAATTTCTCAGGATTTCCCTCCCAGCCATTTTAGGAATCTGTCTAAATATGTCGTGTGTTCTTACACTAGGGCTGTAAGTGACACTATGCAGGTTACAGAAGATTGTTCTTGGACACTGTGCAGGTCTCTATAGGCAGGTATCTGTCACGTGATAGGAGAAGTGCAGCCTCACTTTAGAGCCAAAGTCAGGAACTATATGGCTGATTTGGGATTTGCATGCCTACATGTGGAGTTTGTGTGTGTTTGGCAATCTGTGCTCAGCGTCCAACAGAATCTCCTAACAAGTGTTCAGAAGCTACTCAGATGTTGAGGAGAAGTTGCTCTGTAGGAGGACCAAACTTTTTAGCTCACCATTATAAAAGGCCAATCTTTGTTTCAAAAGGAAGGGGCTGGGTGGGGTTGCTATTAATCATGTTAGTTGATTGGAAACAGGATCGGGCTCCAGATGCAGGGTTTTCTGAGGTGTTTTGAAATGGAAGTGTCTGGACTCAGCTCAGCTCCTACCAAGGCATCAAAATAAGCTGACAGACATTTGCAAGAATATTGCGTGCAGCGCTTCCAAACCTAAGCTTAGATCATTAAATGGCAATCAAATGTTCTTAAACATCGATCTGTGATGGTCATTGTTAAAACGTCATTTTCTCTGAGGAAAAGATGTTATGTTCTTTACCTCATGGCAGCAGTAAGAGCCAGTGCTCCTTTCCCTCCGTCCCACCTGGGAGCGGGTAATACCTTTCCCCGTCTGGGCTTAGCAGGAAAGACATGCTCTGTTTACGGGTGGTTAACAATTACTTCTTTATATTTTATTTACACGTCTGAAAAAGAAATGCTAGCAAATGTCATCCTACTGTGCTGCTGTTTCTCCAGTGCTGTTTTTCTAGTGTTGTTTAATGATGAATCATGAATGTTAACTTCATATATATGTAATGCTTTCTATATATACATACATATTTATATAAAAATCTGGGTGGTGGCAGGGGGAGAGTTATTCTGTCTGCCTCATCTTTTGTTTTGATCTAGTTGCTATAGAAATACTAAGATCAATTTTGACAGGATAAAGTACTACAAATTACATTGTTGGATTACCTCATTACAGAGGGCTGGCACTTTGGATTGCAACATTACCGAAATGAAAAGCGTGAGCACTACAGGAATTTCTGCTCTATGGAAAAATGTTATTTTTGGATTCTTCGGGAAGGCGTGCGTATAAAAGCAGCGGTTCCCTGGTGAGTGAGTAGTCCTTGAGACCAGCAGAGCCTTCGTCTCAGTTTTGGTTGTGGTAGGTGATGTCATACTTGGACGTACATTGACATTAAGCTGCAACTGGCATCTTTGTGACACAAGCCTTCATTTTTTTCTGTTAAACACTTATGACAACTGGTTTCTTACGGCAAGACTGGTGGAATTAGCCTTTTTATCCCTTTTTTTGTGTGTCATCTGCTACCTGTGTGTCCTTGCATCTGTGTTACATTGTTTCAGTAATTTGCCCTGCCTGATTGAACATGCCTTAAAGTCTCGAAACTGGCGAATGTTAGGAAGGATTGCCCTTCCATTCGTCAGCATTGAAGGGCATGCTTTTAGAGCAAGCAGATTTGGGTTGTAATCTTGCTTCCAGTGGGAGGTGTCAGAATCTTGTCTGTGCTGCATGGAGATTCCCATGAAATCTCAAGTTTCTGTGGTTTTCCTTTTCATGCTGATGGAGCTCGCACATGTTTGTGTGCAGATAAGGGACTTGTTTGAAGATGTTTTTCAGTTTGAATCAGGAAAATGTCTTGTCCTCTAACTGCTGGTAGAGCTGTATTGCTGTGTTAGTAAAAAGCACCTTCATCACTAGGTCTTATTTAGGAAAACATTTATCCATCAATATTATTTGTATACAAGGAGGTAATCTGTGTGATTTGGCAAATGGCTTAACATTCTGTTTTTCTTCCAGTCAAGAATATTACTCTTGCTATATCTAATCTAGAGTTGTAAATTGCAGTAGAGGTACAAATCCAAAACAAACATTTTGAAGAATTTGAATGGAGTAGAGCCCCAATTTCCATTTCAGCACTCTCTCTGTTGTCCGATTTGTTAAACTCAAGTGGTCCCATGTGCGAGTAGCATGACTGCCAGAACTGCTCTGCAGCCATCTGCTTTTTGGTAAGTCTTTGATTATTTCTTTGTCTATATTTCTGTCCGAAATTAGAACTGGCAACTCAATTGGTTGGTTAATACTGGGTTTTTTATAATTTAACATTTCCAACTTATGGCTAGGAAATAGCAGTAAGGTAGTAAAAAGCATAAGAAGTAAACTTTCCTACTGAAGTCCTGGTGGAGCTTTTGTACCATATTGTTTCAGCAACTGAACAGAGAAAGTTTTACTCTTTGTGGGTAATATCAAGCTGGAAGAAGCAGACGTAGCAGGCTGCACTGGTTTGATGAACTGTCCAGAAAATGTGGAGAACTCCCAGGCTGTGGTAGAGGCACTTGCAATAGAGGTGAACTTGGAAGTCAGTGCTGCATTTAGATCAGAACCAAACCACACCGTATAGGAAGAAAGTTAAAAGCAGGGGGACCTCTTCTGAAGCTAGAGGTCTCACATGATAGCTAGAAACTTGTTGCCTGTGTAGGTCTGCTATGGAGGCTGAGTGCTTGCTGGCTCTATAGTTTCAAAGCCTGGGAGAGGCTCTGACTGATATCCTGCAACTGGGTGGTGTGTGCTGCCTGGTTGTCTCAATGGAGGCTTCACGAGAGGTCCTGGATTTCTTCACTAAGGACTTCAATGCAGAATGCAGGTCCTGTATCTCCTGTATCTGGAGAGAGGACTGGAAGTCAGGGCTAGGGCAGACACTGTGATCACTGGCTCTGTCCTTCCACATGGAATCCAGAGAGGATACCAACACACATGCCCTGTAATGCTGACTTTGTGGGAGAGCACATGATGTAGAAAAATTTGAGTGCTTTGTTTGCTTGTTTTTTTTCAGTGGCTTTTTCTTTTTTCTTTTTAAATGACACACATTGGAACTTTAGTCCAATCAGCAGTGTGTTGTGAAAGTGCAACAGCTGTGCAGGGTGATGATGGAAACTCATGTGCCACATGCAGAGGCTTGGTATTTCCAGTAGCCACTCTGGCCTGCACTGCTGGTAGGCATGAGAAGGAGGGTGGCTTCCTTTAGTGCAGGATCACATTGTAAAATGTGCCATGTTCTGAGCGTGCTGTTGGTCCCCTACCACAGCCTCTCAATCCATCGCCCATCCTCGTCATTTCTCTTACTGTGGCAAGGGAAAATATTTCTTTCCGATCACAAAGGGCTCTGAAACATGAATTCCTTTTGCTCTTTGAGAATTCCCCCCGATTCTGTGGGAGACGGTGGATTTCATGGCAGTGCTATACAGAAAACCAGAAGTTCCCAGGGCTGTGGTGGCACGGGCAGTGCCGCCGAGGTGGGCTGCTCTGCCTCTCTTGATTTGCAGGCTGCTAAGGGCTAGCAGTGCTCAGAGCTGTCAGATGGAGAAAAGGCAGGCGCTGTTTCCAAATATACAAATGCTCAGAACATAAAAAATATTTTTGTTTTAAATTTTAATAAAGCAGAGGGAGGGAGAGGAAAGGGAAATAAAATAGCAAGTAGGGATGTGGTGGGAGCCAGCCAGGCTGGGGCTTGCTAATATCTGAACTGGGCTGTTGAAAAATGTTTTAAGTCTGCCGGAAGGTCCCGAAAGCACAGCTCTGCCCAGACTGAGTCAGTGGTGACAGGATTGGGCCCTCTGTTGCTTTTTTATTTGGTGTTATAAATTACTTTCCCACATTTCCAAAGACATTAACGAATCTTTTCAAGGCATGCTGTGAAAATCATTGCATGTGTTGCTTAAACTACTTATCCATATGTAGGTTTGTACACTATAGGAGCTTTTCCTTTTTGTTTTGCTCTTCCAGAACACTGGCAAACTACAAACCTTTCCTCCTCTCCCCACTTTGATTTTTTCCAGGTAAAATGATGGCAGATGTACTCAGCTCAGTTTCATATAACATATTGCTTACTGGAAGAACAAATTTAGCTCCCTGCCCTTTTACTGTAAACTTGGTTTTGTTTTTTATGTACTTGTAATTTCCTTTCGACCATTTATAAACAGGTTAGAAATACCATTTCGAGCTGTCTGACTCTATTAATAATCAGAGTGCTTTATATGGGTTCTTTAGGATCTGTGGAGTAGGAACAAACTGTATGGTAAACAAACATCTCCAAACTCTTCCTGCTGCAAAAATATTCGCTGCATTGTTTTGCTGTTCCTTGGAGTATTCTGCCTTTACTTAGAGTGTTATAGTCAGGGATTTAGCTGCTAATTGTGTTTTCCAGGAAGAGCGTTTCATTTTATTCCTTTAGGGTACAAAAAGGAATAATTTTTGCAACAACATTCGTATTCCATTAAAAAAAATTAAAACTGTCATTGGAAAACTGTGAGAATTGAGTTTCTGATGACAGAGCCAGAAGGCTGCTGGCTGCTTTCCCTGCTTGCCTCAACGCTATGGCTGAGCCAAGGCAGTGATTCACTCTCACTGGACTGGGTGACCTCCAGAGGTCCCTTTACACCTCAGTTATTCTGTGGCACCATGAAACTGGAGGGTTCCCTTTCCTCCCCTGTCTGGTTGCACAGCCCTCCGCTTCTCTTGTGCTGTTCTGGTGAGCAGGTACAAGGCACTGCACCTGCACAAAGCCAAGGTGGGAGGGGGAAATGGAGCGTGGGTTTCCTTGCAGTAAGGAGTTGGAGTGTGCTGAGCGAAGGGCTGGTGGGTGCTGGAGCCAGCGTAACAGAGGGGGCAGGCTGTGTGATGGGGAGTGGTGGTGGAGAGGGCTGCAGGACAGAGCTTTGGGCTGCTCAGCAGCGTACCTCCAAATGGGTTACAGCAGGGACAGTTCACGTCTCCTAGTGTTCCAGTGCAAGGATATGTGTGGGCAGTCTTTTTGCAGGTTGTGTTCTCCATCTTGATTTCATTTAGTGCTTTTAACCTGATGTGAATGTACCCATATGTGATCTCGCTATCATGACAACAGAATGTGTGGCTTCACCTGGCACAAGGAGGCAGGCAGCTGTGCAGGGTGAGTTCCACAGTCTCAGAGGTGAAGATGGATTAAGAGTTCTGTGACCACTCATCTCCATCCTGAGCAGCACTGCAATTCGCTGCTCCCTCGGTCTGCAGCTTGTCCCCTCCCTCTCTTCATCACTGGTGCTCATATTACCCTGGGAGCTGATTAGCTCCTTCCCCCTTGTTAGTGTTCAACCAATTTAGTGGGCCGAATCAGTTCACTGCGGGGTCAGACAAGTGCTGGGGCCCTCAGTGCTGGAGCGAAGGATGGGAACAGGGCAGGGGCACACCTGGCTGCAGTTCGGGTGTTCTGCTGCCATCACTTGTGAGACTGTGGGGTACATCACTACGTTATCTCTGCTGAAAGTTGCCCCATCTCCTTGGGTTAGTGGTTTTAAAGCGGGGTTGTTTCATGGATCTTGTTTTTACAGTATGGATGATAAATCACAGTGATTCCCAGCAGAGGCTGGGAAGTTCTGAAAGCAGTATGGTTTAGGGCTGCATGAGCTGTGCTGCCTCTGCATTTGCTGGAGACAGTACTGCTTCTTTTGAGACTTAAAGAGTACAAGATAGGACTTTTCTAAAGCACTGCCTGCCTGCTTGGCCATCCTCCTGAGGGTACAAATGAAAAATCTCACGTGGCGTCAACAAGATGGGAACTTGGTCAGTGCTGGTCGTGGCTGAAAAGAGCCCCATAGCATCCTTCAGTCCTTCCAGAGATGGATTGTCTCCTGTAATGTCAGGTGGGGCAGTAACCTGGGGAGATGCATGGGTGGTGAGAAAGAGCAAGCAGAGAAATAATGAGAAACATGGATTTTCAGTGTGCAGAGGCAGACCCTGGGAGGATTTCTGCATACAGGCTATAGACCTTCAGCCAAGGTTGTGAATTACTTTTCCTTTTGTAGAGCAGTTGCTCAGGAATACTGTCAGTAATTCCAGCAAGGAATCGTTAGTGCACTTATTTCTGTGAATACTAACAAACTTTGTCATTCAGTTCACGAGATAAATACCCTGGGTTAAAGGTTTCAGATGTGCAGTTAATAGCTGACTGAGAGCAGTGGAAGGTGGTGGTATTTGAGACCTTAGCGTTTTTATTATCTGTTTGCTGTGCATCCCAAAGCAATGGATAACTTAAACATACGACACACGCTGTAGTGGGGGTTGGTGTCACCAAAGCATTGAGCTCCTCTGAGTACAGGGGCCAGAAGCACAGCGATGAACTTGCTTTCAGTGCTTTGTCTTCTCTAAACAGTAATTTGGGCACCTACTTTTCTGCTCATTGGTGATAACCTTTCTGTGAACTGTCTGGGGCCTTATGCTTTCACCTGTTAAAATAAATGACATTTATTAAAAAAAAAACAATAACACCAAAACCACATTGTTTTAGGGCATAAATCTACCGCTTCAATTGCATGAGCCTGTCAGTGAATTTCTGACACCAAGTTATGTTATTTAATGAGTGCTATTAGGTAGTTCTGTCACTTAATAGAATTGAGGGTTGGAAATGCCATGTAATATCACTTCACTGGAGAAAAAATCAACAAACAGCCCTCACTAAAAACCTCGCGTTGCCTTTGATGTCAGTGGGACCTGCTGTCACTTCACAGGGAGCCCGCTGTGCTGTTTGCACTGGGCTCCAGCTGCCATTTTTGGAGGAGAGGCCGCCGTTATTCTTGGCAATCCGACACAAGGGGCACCCAACAAAACAGTTCTCCCTCTCGAGAGTGAAGAAACATTGAATAGCTATGGCAAAAGTTATGCCCATCAAACATCCTCTAGTTCAAGGAAAAAGAGCTGTGTGCTGTACGTCGTCACATGTTTTCACTTATACTGGGTTAACGCCTGAAATCCCTGCTTAGGTTCAGGGCTGTCCTATGTGGTGAGATTCAGATTCTGTGCTGAAGAGTTTCTGATGGTTGTGCCATCCCCTGGGTCCCCAGATGGGCCTCTGCTTGTCCTCTGTGATGAGTGAACTCCCAGATATTCAGAGTAAGGGCAGCGATAACGGTGTGTTCCAACCAGTTGTACTGATCTGTTTCTGCTGAATCTACTAGAGTGGAGGAAAAAACATAAAAACTACTGGGTAAGTGGTGGAAAATGTATAATCAAATACCAATTAAAGACAACAAAACCTTTACAAACATTGCTATTGCCAGCTTGGTAGGTAGGTTGTGTGTGAGCATATTGTAAGTGCTGTACATGTGTATTAAAGAAAAGGTAAATTCCAGACATGAAATCCGTCTCCCCTGAAGTCCCTGACAGAAGTCTCTCTCACTTCAGAGCAGTCAGGACTTCAATGCAAATCCTGCTGAGCCCATTTCAGGCTGGATAAGCTGTATCCAGCAGGATTGAATAAGTCATGTGCAATGTACTCCATTTTTATAAAGGGATCTGGAAGCTTGGTAGTAGGTGTTCTTCAATCCTAAGGCATACTTCTGAGGTTAAGATACACATGATGTTTTCCTGTAACAAATCAGGTTTGTCATTACTTGCATAAGTGCTGATAAAGACCTGGGAAGAAGTTAAATCCTACACATTTCCTTCATGAAATAATAGCAATGAAAATGCTTTAAAAGTGAATTAGACTGCAATATCCTCAACTCTTCAGTTGTGACAAATGATTTCCAAAGCCTGTGGCAGATCTTGGAAATAAAACTGGATCTAAGGATTAAGGGTCCTTCCAAGACTGGACTTCTTGCATTTCATCTTAGATGTGTCAGATCTGCTGAACTTCAGGTGTGTTTTTTATTGAAATCCTTGTCTGGCTGTTAATTAGTGTGCAACTTGCAGTGCTTCCAGGTAGGATTTGTGACTTGAAAAGAAAGTGGGTTATGCAAAAAAATGGTTTTGGCTTTGTCAGGGTAGTGAAAAGCGTGTGCTCCATTGCAGCTGAAGACATTCAAGCTGCATAACAAATGTCCTTTGGGTCAAAATGATATATGCACTTAGAGAAGGAAAGGGAAGTCCCAGGGTTTGAGTCCTTGGTGAAAGAAAGGTTTATTAAGTAAAGATCTTTTTATGGACCTTGACAGTGGGATCAGAACAGGATGTGCCCCCCCAAGCTTTATGAAGCCCTGCTGGGATAGGTCATTTTGGGACTAAATCAAATATGATGTGAGCCAACTTACTTATTCTGTTTGGAAAGCTGTACAGGTCCCTGGTTTGAAACAGGCCACTTCATCCAGCCCTACCCCTGACAGCGGTGGCTGTCCCCCAGCTCAGGCTGCCCAGGGCCCATCCACGGCCTCAGGCACTGCAGGGAAGGGGCACCCACAGCTCTGAGCAGCAGTGCCAGCACCTCACCACCTCTGAGTGAAGAATTTCCTCCTGCAGCTTTGGGATATGTTTCTCAGATGCTGTGCCACTAGGAGAGCTTCACTAGCAGTGGAGTAGATGCAGATTGTGGTGGTGTGCTGACAAGAAATTTGCAAAAAGCAAGTGACGAAGTTGTGATACAACTTCTCATCCTGGAGTTAGTGTCTGCCCTCAGCGAAGGGGAGATCCAATCTGCACACTTCTTGCTCCAGTGTTGTTATTCTTCATGGCAATGACCTGGATCAGAAAACACATTCAGCTAAGAACTAGCCAGGCTAAAATGAAAGGGAAAAAAAAGAGAAAAAATCACAAACTTGGAGCAAGGCCAGGCTGAAGGTGTTCTGCAGCTCAAAGCAAGTAGGAGTAAAAGGCAGCACAGGGCAGTCACAATTTGCCCATGAAGACCTAGGGGGGAATCAGGCAAACAAAAGGATCATGGGGACTTCAAAAGCCAACTTCTCTCCCCAAAGGAGTCAACTCCCTGCACCAGTGACTTTGTGGGAGCTTCCCTGCTTCAGTGCATTAGCATTATTTTCCATGGGCATAGGCTGAGAGAGACAGGTTTCTTCACTTTCTACTGTATCTGCATGAGAACAGCCTTCAGGAGGAACGCTGAGACACCACAGACTTCGCATGTAACAGCTTTGGTGTGGGAACTGCGATCACCGCTCCGTAAGGCTTTGGCTGCCTTCCCAGCTTGCGGGTGTTGAAGTTCTTGGGATGTCCTTGCACAGGAGTTGGAGGCAATTTATAGCTCGTGTGCTGGGAAACAGCGTTCATGCAAATCATTTTTCTTAGATAAGTGGGAAATCTGGAGTCTTCTGGGACTTTTGGGTAGAAAGGCTTTAGCTTTTATTTTCTTTAGAAGAAACAACGCAGCGCTCCCACTCCTCGTATTCAAAGTAGGAAGCGTTTATGTTTTGGAAGACTTTTATCTCTGACAAACTGAGTAAGAGAAACAAAAGAATTAGCCTGAGCTGCCGCCTCCTCCCAGACACCCCGACCAGGCCTACTAATTGGATGATCTTTGCTTTTAAAAGGTATGCAACCTATCTTTTTAGTTGTCCTGCAAGATTGAGGCCCTGGCTCCCCAAAGCGCAGCGATGCTTCCAGCGGCTGATGCACAGCACTGACAGGAGGCAGGGAGAGACCTGCGCGGAGAATTTCCGTCAGGCTGCGGCCATCAGTGTGAGGCTGCTGGGCCAGCTCCAGCCAGCCTGCGTGATATTTCCTCTGGAGCTTCAGTCGGATTAGATATTCATCTTCTCTTCCTGTTCCAAACCGTTGTTTAGCGTTGATGTGTCCTCTCGTGCAGTTGCCAAGTTCCACGCAGTGGTGGTGAAGCCAGTCCTACATCTATGCTGAGATTTGTAAACTGCTGGGGAAGTTTAACCCTTTCTCTCCATTGAAGTTAGCGGGACATACGCACCTAAATCTCTTAAACCGCTTTGCAGATTCCGGTACCACAACAACGTAAAGCCCAGCTCAGCAGCAGCGGATCCAGACCTGCTTCCCAGGCTGGGGATGCTCACAGAATGGTTTCCCTTCTGGTAGGGGGGCTCGCCATGCCTGGGCTGCCTGCAGCTTGCTTTCCTGCAGAGTGACTTCAGCCTGCCCGCAGCGCCTTGCATGTGGTCCTTGTATGTGGAGCTTTGCCTTCCAGACGGCACTGTGCCCTTCAATATTGTGGAGCTGTTGGCTGGTCTCTACACCAGGATAGCTGTTACAGCTCTTCTCGTGCCCCGCTTTGAACAGGAGTGCAGCAAAAAGACCGTCTCACCAGTGAACTAATGAAGGGTGCTGCGGGGAAACCTTAATGCCGTGGTATTTGAGCAGTTTTATTCGATGATGCTTATGGGTCCCTTCCAACTCTGGATTTTCTATGATTCGTGATCAAGTGAGCAGAACAAATGCAAATGGCTGTCCTGGGTCTGAGCAGGCCGAGGTCTGCCCAGCCCTGCAGTCTGTGTCCAAAGGGAACTAAAGGCACCTGCAGACTTCTTGCTTTTGCACCGTACTTACATTCTCGGTTTTCAGAGATTTCTAAATCTATGGCAAATGTTCTGAACATTCAGCAAATTGTAGATATAGCAAATCTGTATGCATATTTCGCCAAGCTTTCCAGTGATTCTTGAGAAGGTTCATTTACCACAAGACCATGCCTCCGCAGGCCAAATATCCTGCATATGGCTAGGGAAAGGCTAGGGGTGTGACACAGCTCTGGTCATTCTTTGTGAACTGTCCTTAGGGCTGCCACAGTGAATTTCAGAGATGTTGACCATGGCTGAACGGGTTAGGGAGAAGTTTGGAAGGTGCTAAGAGAGGCGAAAGCTAAATTAATGTTAAATATTATCATGCATAATCATTAAGCCTTTACACTTTTGCTAGGTCACATGTCTGGGTACAAAATGACCGCATAAAAACCTATCTCATCTGGGATAGATGTTAATATTCCCCTGGAAATGCAAGTAGCCAAATGTTTCCCAAATGGCTACAGTTTTCTAAAGGAAGAGGGTTTCCTTTGGTGTTTTGTGTTTGGATTTGCTGTTGTTTTGTTGTCTTTTTTTTTCCCTTTCAAATCCTTGGTGATACAATACCTGCAAACAAATATGTACCTGCAGAAGTTCACAGCTTCTTACATGGCACATGTGCCATAGAACGGGGGACGGCAGCCACATAACGAGGAGCCTAATCCATTTCTGAAATCCGGTCACACAACTGGTGGCTCGATGACTTAGAAAGACTTTCAAAACTCATTGTCTGGGAGTACAAGGACGAATAACTGTAATAAGCTTTGAAATGTATTTCCTTGAGAACAATGTGTTCTGTTCCTTTAAGATGAGGCCTTTGATTCATTGAAAGGGCTCTGCTGAGTGCTAAGGAGGGAAGGTAGGAGTCAGGCTGGAATTAAAGCTTTGACCTTGGTAGAGGACCTGTATCTACAAAAGCTTGTTGCAGTCAAAACCCCAAGCAATCCCACAAAGCCCCTCCTCCAGATCCGCAACCCTGTGCACAGAAAAGATGTCAGCTTTTGCTGTAGTTGTTGTTATGGCATTTTAATTCCAGATGGGACTGCAGACCCCTGTTACTGTTGGCTGGGAAGCAATAATATGGATAAGTTCTGTAGGAAAAATATAAAAGTCAGGAAAAAAAATCTGTGCCAGTGTACCTCCGGTGTCAATGTGTAAAGTGCCAGCATAGGTAATGCTGCTTTGCTCCCTTATTTTTTCAGCCTCAGAAAGACTGGGCTCTTCTGCTTCTGACTGTGTGACTCTGTAAAGAAATGATCATGGAGAAGTGTTTCTGGGTGATGAATTTCACACAGAAATCAGATCCAAGGTCGTCTTCTTCTCTGGCAGGTCTGTGATTTGGGGCCAGCCTTGAGGAAATTCTGTCCTCTGCACGTGAGCGTAAGTCAAAAAGGGAAGCGGTTCAGCAGGAGTCAGGAACACTTCCACTGCAGTAAATTAAAGCGTAAATTAAAGCAGCTTCAGGGAGCAGCCGTGGCCTTAGCACCACCTCTGAAAGGCTCAGTGCTTGCAGACTCATCGAAAAAATGGGTTTGGAAAGATCTGTAAGCATCCAGCTGAACCATCTGCTCAGAGCTAACTTCCAAGCTAGGTGGGAGCCGTGCAGGGTATTACCAGCTGGGTTTGCAAAACCAAATGCCATGGAGAAGGGAGTCCTCCTGTCTGAGGAGCATTGTCACTTGCAAATGAGCTGTGCCTAGCTTGGGGATCTGTCGTTAATTCTGCTCCTGCCTTAAAAGCCTTCAATCACTCAGGCAAATTAGAAGCCATATAATAAAGAAGAGATCGGTCATTCACTCTCTCCTCGTCTTCCTTGAGCCTGTGCTAATTGCTTAAATAATTCTTCTTATCTTTAACCATCCTTTTTTGATTCTCTTCAAAGCATCCTTTGGGAAATGTACCCCTAAGACAGAGCTGAGAATCTGGTAGCAAATAAACCGAGTTTCAGTTCCATCCCTTTTTCCTCTGTAGACCAGGGAGATGGGAGTACCTGAGCAACGTGGGGACCTGATGGTGGGTGCCTGAGCTCAGAGCCCCTTGCCTTGACTGAAGCTCTGGTGCAGTGAGGAAGATCTGGGTATAATATAGTGCACACTCTGTTCTGCAGCCTAGCCTGCTGCTCACTGCTAAATTTACAGAGGAGAAAGCTGCTGCATGCCAAAATTACATAAATTCTACTGGTTTCCTATAGCCTAAGCCTCACATTCTCTAGGTATGATTACCTCATGCTCACCTCTGCACCTGGGGAGTACACAAGGCCAACAAACAAGCCGAGCCAGAAAAAAGCTTCCTGGTTCCTGACATCACTTTGCTTGTTCAGTGAAACGCGGTGCGCGAGGTCGGGGCGGGGGCACGCGAGGCTGCCGGGCGCAGCGCTTGTTTGTTGGGCTCAGCCCGGCCCTGGTGGGCTCAGCCAGGTGAGCTCTGGTTGCAGGAGGGCAGCGAGGGCAGTGTCACTCTGGAGGAGCACGAGCTGTTCCCTGCTCACATGGGGAATGCTGCTCAGGAGGGTGAGACGTGAGCTTTTCTTCACTGGAGGGTAGTAGGTGGTGGTCATGAGCAACGACCAAGGCAGGAAAACCTCCTCAGATAAAGAAGTGCCTTTTCAGCCCAAACAAGGGGATTCATAGACAATTTTTATTTGTTCTAGAATTTGTGTTTGCCCATGAAAACTTGATAGATTTTCCTTTTTAAATCAAAATATCTTTTCCAGGAAAACAAGACCTCATTTACCTTCCTCTGCATAGAGCTGTCCCGTGAGCCTGTAGGTAGAAGTTACCACACATTATATGGAACAGAAAGATGATCTATAATAAGGAGCACTGTGTTTTCATTTGTGTGCGCTCCATTCTTACGTGATGTTTTGAGCCAAGTGACGCTGGAGGCAGCAGGAAGGCAGGGCAGGCTCAAGGCTTGCTGTCTTTAACTGCAGGTTTCACAATACAAAGGAGCCGCACCAATGAGGGAGGCACTGCCGATGCCTGGGCTCTGGTATGCTCTCACTTTGCCAGACACCCAGAACCCACGTGCAAGTGAGGCTCTATAGTGTCTCAACCACAGGCTGTGTCATAAAGCAAAATCCATCCGCATTTTCTCAGTTCCAGCCTTTGGGAACTGCTGGCTTTCCTTTCACCCGACTGTCTGCCTTCCCGGTTATTGCTCCGAAGCACTCTGCCACGCCCTCCTGCTCTATGCCCTCATCTAAGTCATTAATTAAATCACTCAGTGGGAGCATCAAGATAGTCACGGGATGGAACGAGTGATCCCATTGCTGCCACCGTTGTCCTCCTGCTCCCTCCCCACCCACCTCTTCCATTTCGCTCCTGTTGTATCATGTCTTTGTGGAACATTACCATTTCAAGGCAGAGACTGTGCCATTGTTTTCTGAGAACCACCCAGGATAGTGAAGGGAGCTCAGTAATAATAACTATTATTAACACTGTGGTAGAGGGCGGAATTTGGCTGCCGTATCCTTTTTGTGTGCAGGGCTTTATGCTGAAATACACTGCTCTGCTCCAGCATGCGCATGCCCTTGGAAAAAATAGAGCATATGGACTTTTCTTCAGTTCCTAACGTTCCTGAAAATACTTTTGAGTCACTGTGGCTTGAAAATGTCCTTTGCAGCGAGCTCCTCCTGTCCCCGTGCTGTGCTTGTCCCCAGCTGGGTGAGAGGTGCTGCAGGCCACGAGGTGCCCCGTGATGGCGGCTGTGAACCAGCGGCTGTCCTGCTGCGAGGTGAGGGGCCGGCAGGCACTGAGCAGCTCAGGAACTGCAGCTGCAGAGGTGGGTCTGTGTGTAGGTCCCACTGTTCCTCAGCCTCAAGTCTCGCCTGTTTTTTTAAAGTAATTGACTTAAGTAGCTCAATTGAATGGGGATTGTACAATAAATGGAATCTAGATGCTTCTTCTGGAGGAGTGGTGCTGCACACAGCAACTGGGGTAGCAGTGTTTCTTTAGCCCCCACCAAACTCTTGGTTCGTATGGTGACTTGCAAAAGAAATGACGTCAGTAATACAACGACCACTCATTTCTGTGCTTATCAGTGGGTCTTCTGACAGGATCATTTCAGTGAGCGCCCTCCAGCTCAGTATTTATTTCAAACATCAGTTTCACATCTAGTAATAACCATTTACTTCTTTCTGATTGTTTTGGGACCTGGTAAAGGGAGCAAAAGGGCAGAACCCTTCAGAAGCAGCCAGCACATCCAAGTACATCAGTTATTGCATTGCCTCTGATCAGGTTCTTGGAGCTTTGGTCACTGTTTTTTAATTTTTTTTCTGAGTTATTGAGGTTTGGAATACAAAGTATCCTTCGATTCTTGGTACTGCTTTTTAATACCCAAACTATTCAATGCTTCCTATAGCAAAGCGACGTCTTACAGTTCAATCATCTCTCCATTACAAAGCGAGGTCTGCAGGATCCTCTGAAGTAAAACAAAATTTGTACATCTTAGGGGAGAACTTCCTGACAGCTGGGACTAGAACTCAGTCTTTGGACCTCTTTTCTTCGCCATGTTTTAAGTCACTGTCTGACTCTTGTCATTTAATTAGCTTTGTAGCACTTGACGGCAAAACAAGGATGATTTTATGCTCACTCAGGAGTGTTAAGAAGCTTAATTAGGCTGTGCTTTTAAAGTAATTCCCTTAATTCACTGCAGAAGATGGATGTATTCATGTATATCACATGCACTGCATTTAAATAGGTTAATACCAAGAGCATTAGTTGAGTGTATGCTTTGGAAGAACCTTGTGTGCATCTCTGCTCATGACAGTATTTACGTCAGCTCACTTTGAGTCAGAAATGTAAATGTGGTAATCAATATCTCTGTGAGTCTGGAAGGCAAAGCCCCACAATTAACAATAACGTGCAGGCGATAATTAAGCTTGTTTTACATATCCCAGTTCTGGAGGCTGATAACACAGACAATCTGAGCTGCCTGGTCATAGCTGATATTTAGGGACGGGCAGCAAGGAAGCTAAGATATTTTTTAAAAAGATGATGTGGTCATGCAGGAATGCAGTCATCTGAAAAGTACCTATGATAGATGGGGAAAAAATGCTTCATTCTTCCCTAACTAGGTCTCTCCATTGCTTCCCTGTGATCAACATAACACATGTCAGAAACTGAGTTTACGTGGACCAAGACTTGGCAGGTTGTACCAGCAAGCCATTGGCTCCTGGTGATGTGAGGTGCTGGCAAGGTGCTTGGGCCAGCGAGCAGCCCACACTAGGTGATAATTTATGGCTACCTGTAATCTCCTCTAAATAGAAACCATTCATATTCTTGCTAGGGAAGCGAGAAATGACCAGACAATGAGAGTTCAGCCAAACCAAACCTTCCTATAACTCTGCAAAAGGCAAACACTCTGGTACTGACATTAACAATGGTATGGGCTCTTAGAAACTGTGCAATTTCGGTTTTATTTATTTTAATACTGTTTGCTTGTGTAATTTCAGAAGCTGGCAGCTTATAAGAGCAGAAGCTGAGTTTTTACTCTTGGATTTTGATTCAGTTTCTTTGAAGCACAAGAAAGACTGAGCATTTGTACCCTCCCAATGGGTGCTGTGTTGATAACCCAAAGGCGCGATACAACAGCTGTTACTCAGTGATGCTGTCGAGCACTGCAGCAGTGGAGCAGATGCTATCCTCACCCCACCCTGTGGTCTGGCATCATGCTGCCCTCGCTGCAAACTCCCACCTACGTGCTGGGAGGTAAGAAAGGGCCTGGAGGTCGGCAGGGGCACATGCACCAGGCCATGGCCAGTGGGAGCTGTGCTGGAGGCAGTGGGTTTGGGGAAGGTGTTGGGCTTTGAAAAAATCTGGTAGCCTGAAAGGCAGCAGGGGCTGCTCTCAGTCCTCCTGGTACTTGGACTGTGCTGCCATGCTTGGGTGGAGGCTTCCAAGAAAGGGCCTGAGGCCTCCTGTGGGATCAGATCACATCAGGTCTTTGGGGGATGTGCTTTGGTAAAACAGAAAGTGAGCTGTCCACTCACAGGCCCTCTTCTCTCTCAAAGATTTAGTATGTCCATAGTTGGCGTCCAAATGCTACAGTGTGAGTATAGGCACGCACTGAACAAACAGATCCAGATTAAGAATCTCAGTTTGGATCTACCTGTTCCTTGAGCCTGGCTTATTTATAAGCTGAAATCAAGGATTCCACATGAAATTTCCCTAATCCCATGGGTGCTGTGCCTATTTCTGGTATGAGCTATTCTCTGCCCTGTCTGTCTGTATGTGCTATTTATCTTTGCACATGTGCCTAGCTTCATATTATTATTTATGAATGTTCCTCATCATCCTCCCAAAGAGAGCCCAACACTGCAAAGGGGCAGGGACTCTGTTTCTTATACACAGTAACTCAGTACAGCCTTTAGGTATCACTGAAACTCAAAGCATTCATTCCATTGAGTTTAACGTAAGAGGCACTTCACCTGTCTCACGCTTCTTGGAGTTTTACTGATTTCCCTTTTGTGGAGCACAACTTCACCACAATTCTTCCCTTCTCTCTCTTTTAAAGTTTTCTTTTTCTTTTATTTTTTTTTTATAACTGTTAAGCAATTCCACCTGGAGATGTGAGAACTTCACAGGCTGTAAAGCTTACATCCTGCAAATCTCCTTATCCAGTATTAAAAACATCTAAAGGAGTGGGAGCACTGCCGAAATATATTGTGTTATGCTTAGGAATGGACACAGGGATGAGATTTGCTCAACAAAATAATCTTTATGGTTTTAGGAATGGCTCAGTGAATTAATATGAATCCAATGGAATTACAGAAATTACCTTCTACAGAAACAACTTCTTTAAAACAGTGAAGTTAAAGTCATGAAAAATATCTTAAAAGCAGTTGTGTGGAAGTCCTTCTCTCCCCACAGTGACGCTTGCAAAGGGGAGACATCTGTTCCTCGTGTGAATTAATACTTACACTTAAAATACACAGTAGAAATATTTATCAAAAATAGGATAATGGCAAAGACTGAAAGGGTTGGTTTATGCACCCATAGTGGAGGCACTTGCAAATTGCACGTTGATCTTAAGCTGAAACACATTGCGTAAGAAGCATGGGATTGTTTGCGTCTGTGTGTTTGTGTACGCATTGGTGTCTGTGTACTGAGTAATTGTTTCTAATAGGTTCTGGTATTGGAAATACTAGCCCATGCAATACTAGTCCCATCCTCATATTTACGTGAAACGTTTGCCATTTTTCATTGGCTTTAGTTCTTGTTAACTTATGGAAAAACATTCTGGCTGCACTTCCATGTTCCACTGTACCCTGCCATCACCGCAGCCATACCGTGCGGTGCTCCTGGGCTTCTGTTTGAGACAAAGATGGAATGCAAAGCCAAGGATCGGCATGAAGTAAATCTGCAGAGTATCCCAGTCCATCACAGGCTTGTATCTCCACTTGATGAGTACTGAAAACCAAAGTCTGAATGTCATGTGTGCATTCTCAAAGGAAAGAAGAAGAGCAATGTGAGCATGCAGTTGTGCTACTGAAGCATCACCATGTCTGTGCTGAACTGGAGGCAGCAGCATACAGAGCTTTGTGGTTCTTCATGCCTTAAAGGAAAACCTTATAACATGTTTTCCTTCATGTTGCCATAACACTTAGTATCTTAGCAATAAATACTGGGTAGATTTAGTGTTATCGCAAGCAATTTGTGCTCCGGAGATTTACTGTTCCACTCCCACAGCACCTTTAAACCCCACATCAGTGGTAGGACAGCAATTCCTGGCCGCCGTTAGGACCAATTTACCTCATTTCCTCTGTTTCAGCAAAGTGAGATCGAAGAGGTTAGAAAAATAACAAACATAAAAACAGGAGGAAAGCTATTGCTAACCTCTGCTTGTAACGGAGTCTCACTTCAGAACAAGCCCAAAGGGTTCTGCCTGGCGGAGGCGAGGGGAAATCTTTGTAGTGCTGGGCTCACATTGCTGCTTGTCGCTGTTGTCATGTCTCATCTGGGTGTTTTTAGCATGAAATAAAATATTGCCGTGCTGAGGACCAAAAAAGTGAGAAATGCACTCATCTGTGTCCCTGACTTGTGCCAAAGAATTTTTCATTCCTACCTCAGCTCTAATGTGAAATGTGTTAAATGAAAATCTCCAGGAGAGTATCCAGAATAGATAGGCATGTTTAGGTCAGCATACCATTTGGCATTGCCATGGACCTCGTCTCTAATTACTAGAGAAATAGTGAGTTAGTGAGTTAAAGTCCGCAGTGACTGTGACCTAAATCATTTCCATTCTGGATAGTGGCCTGAAATAAAGAGGGCTTTTCATTAGTGTGGCACAGATTTAGTGTCGCGGGACATGGAGTTTGTGCTTCAGAGGAAGTGCGGTCAATGGGCCATTAAGTTTTGAAACAAGAGGCAGGCATCTTCTAATCTCAGTGCTGTTGACAATAAATATTGGGGAATAGCTTAATATAGATTCATGATAGCCATGCCAAAGCCATTCAAGTAAGCTCAGGCTTGTAATACTATGAATGTGCATGCACTGCATTCACATAATGGAGGGATCGCTTGTAGGTCCCAAAGGAAGTCTTTCCTTTCAGCCCTGCAAGATGAGAAACCGACTGGGAAATCTAACCCGGTGTATGGATGGAGTAGCAATTACTGGTATTGTGGGGATTTGCTTTTCCCCTGTTGAAAATAAAATGTTAAAATTAGAAAACAGTTCTTGAATTTTGGCATTTCCCCATTCAAAAACAAGTAAACAAACAAACCTCCAAACCAAGATTTACACCTTCCAAAGCCCCTCAGGATACATGTGCAAGGGGAAGCTGAGGCGATGCACGCCCAGCTCGCTGCAGCAGAGCTGGTGCTACTGGGGGCAGAGGGGTGCAGTGGGGTCTGTAATTATGGGCATGCTGTAGGGTTGCCACTCATTGGACTGTTGTTTTCAGTGATTCAGCCTGAAGCAGCCAGACTTCGCGTTTTTTGAACTTGTGACATTAGGCACTTTAATACAGAGTTTACCTCTATGGCTTGTGCCAGATCAGCCATCTGTTTGAGGCTAAGGCCAGCCTCCATCTTCACGAAATGCACTGCTTTGGTCACTGGGCATTTCACCACTTCTTCAACAGAAAGGTTCTCTGGGCAAGGATTTGCCTCACCGCCCCCTGGAGTCACACCGTCCTACGAGCAGGTCCTGTGAAAAAATAGCACGCGATCCTGCAATTAGACTGTGTCATAAAGTACACACTCAAAGAGGTCAAACAGAGGTTGAGCAGGCAACCTTATTTGTGTCATTTCTTTGCTTCTCACCCTGCAGCCTTAATAAATACTCTTTTCACAGTTTCTATATGCACCTGTGTCGGTCAGGCTCCTCCTTTTCTGTGCTGCCCAAACACGAGCTCTGGTGCCAGCAAGGATGCAGCTCATCTCAGTGATCTCTGCCTGAGGCGTGCCTGGCACGGAGGAGCCGTACATGTGTGCCACTGTGTGGGAGCTGCTGGGAAACAGCACGGTTTGGGAGAAAGGAGGCTGTGGAGATTTTATCTGTTAAAATGCCATTGTCTCTGCACTGTAGATACAGGCACTTTGCTGACTACATTTGGGCAGACTTATTTAAGGCCAGGGAGAAGTGTGCCCCTACCACGAAAACGTGCCCGTGTCATCCCCAGGCAAATTTCAGTTTCCTGTAATGAAGCACAGGGATCCTAAAGCTTCTCAAAGAAAGGAAGTGCTGTGTCTGTTTTGACACAAAGTCAAAAAACCCTTTTCCCTATACTCCTTTTCACAGATAATTTAGGTTTAATTACTGTAAACAATTCAACCAGAAGCAGATACTTGCTTGGAAATGCTTGCAACCCAAATGCTGAAAGTAACTAAGTAATAATTAGCTGGAAGTAGTACCTTGCAAATCAAGCAACACTAGCGTAAGCTCCAGGGATAGCTGTGTCCATAGCTACTCTGAGCTGAAAATCACTAAAAGAATTACGACTGCTTTAAAGTGTGTGTGTGTACTTTGGAACAATGTTGTATAGTAGGTGCATGAAATGCTGAATGGAATTGAAACGGGCTCTTGTCCTTTGTTGATTGAGAGCTTTGTGACAGCACAGTATTTGCCAAGAGAACAGGTAAGGACAATAAACAGCAACGCTTGCGGGTAATGCTTGGAAGTCAATGCTAAAATTTCTCTGTAAGGGAGCTCAAGATGTACCATGGGTTCTCCATCCAACCTTGCAGGAAGCACAGCATGCCTAAGAGGCTGGATCCTCATGGGATGCCCCATGCGTGTCCTGCTTTTTGCTGCTCCTGCAGCTCTGATGATATGTAAGAGCAGCAGGAAGCTTTATATACACGTACATATACACAAATGGATGTATATGGAGATAAATATGGGTATCAAAAGGAAAAAGAAAGCTGCAGCTTGATCAGTCTGTGATTATTTCTACTGGTTATTTAACTCCCAGAGAATGCAAAACTGCTACTCTGTTAAATTACACTAAAGTCTGGTTTTCTTCAGGGCTGGTTTTGCCTGGCAGCCTTCCCTCACAGAGGTAGGCCCCGTGGGAGGAATGTGCTCATTGTGTGTTGGAGAAGCAGCCAGTCCCACTGCTCAAGTGTGGAGACTTTTTTTGTTTCTTTTATTTTAGAATCTCTTCAGCGGGTGAGATTTTTTGATAAACGAAACGAGGAAGGAGTGCTGCTTGGAGGTTGAGCTTACCTGTGACCCAGGTCACTGCGCATAGCTCGGGTAGGAGCCTGGGGTACAGCTGTGTGGGTCAGTGAGCATGAGTGCATCCCTCCAGCTGCACTTCGCTCAGGAGCCTGAGCACCATGAGTTCATCCATCCAACAACTCAAGCCTAAACGCCATGAGCTCAGCCAGCCAGCCACTGGAGACTAGAAGTGGTGAGTTCCTCCATCCAGCCACTCAAGAAGCTTCTGGCTGGCTGCATGGTAACAAACAAAGGCAGCGAAAAGCTTTTATCTGGACCTGATTCATGCAATGTGCTCAGAAATGTCATGTCCTGGGATGGCACCTGATGTGGAGGTGTTTACTGCTTTGGCCCATGCCTGGCACGCTTGTGGCTGCTCTGGGATGTGTGTGAAGGGGTTGCTCTCTGCTGCCAGCTCAGCGCGGTGAGTTGAGGACACAATGTTTACCAGGTGCTGGATGAACAAAAGTTACCATTAAAAAGTTCTGTGATGTTGGAGGAATGATTTTATTGGGATTGGAGAAATACAATGACAACCTCCATGGGAGTTTTCACTTGTAGGCACCAAGTAAACCTGATGGCAGAGGGAGGAGCGCCCATGGTGCGAGCAGAGTACCCCTCTGGGAGCTGCACCGCTGTCAGGCTCCTGAATGAGGAGTGGGCTCCAAACTGTTGAGGCACGTGCCCAGGGAGCATGACAGGAGAGCAGCTGGGTATTGGCCTGCTCCTCATGGTGCCCTGCCCTTGCTCTCATGGTGACAACCAGCCTGGCTTCAGTAGCAGTCTTGGTTTCTTTGCTGTGCGCCCTAGCTGCCGTCTTCATGCTGCGAAATATGTCAAGGTTATTTTTATGCATGTGAACGTCTCAGTTTGTGCCACACTGTTGCAAAGAATTTTGAAAACAGGGCTGTAAGGCATTAGCTGTGCAGCTGCTTTAACAAAGTTTCCTGGACTTTGCCCATTTCACAAAATTTTTTGCTCAGGAAAACACTGATACTGATGGGAATTAAAAAGCTGAAGTCAGGAGAGTTTGTCTAAGTGAGGGCTCAGTTGGCGAGAAAAGCCGTAATTTGCAAGCAGAAATTTTGCTTGGCCACAACAGCATGGAACGATAACACATGGAGATGTGGCACCTGGAGTCCTGTCCTTGGAGAAGGGCGCAGCAGCAGCGGTCCCAGCCAGGCCTGTAGGATGACTCTGATGCTGGAATGGCATCACACAGCACATGGAGCCTGTGAGAGCGGCCAGTTCCAGCCCTGGGCTTTGGAAGTAGATTCACCATGGAAATGTTTCCGTGCTCAGGAGAGCTGGTCACAGGATTTTGGTTTGGTACGGATGAAAAGATGAGGTAAATGTTTTTGAGATGCATCTCCGGCCTTCCAGGCTGTCCTGGACTGTGACCCAGGAAAGGAGAAACTCGGGGAGTATCCTCCACAGAGCTGCCCAGGGAAGAAACCTTGAGTGCCCGGCTGGGAGCTGCTGGGGCTGCCTGCTGCTCGTTTGTGTCACGGAGCAACAAATTCACCTTCAACATCTGAAGCAGAGAGTGTGCTTCGACCCGGAGTGTTCCAGCGTTCCCGTGGAAAATACTTTTGTGTGCGCTGTATTGATATGTTAGGGGCTCTGTGCAAAGAGTTAAGTTATTGTATATTTTAGTTTTTTAATTGACTCCATATCTGCTGGCAGCAGAATAGACATTGATCTGTTTTTTTCCTTCGCTTTATTTAGGAAAAAACAGCACATAGTGTTTACTCTGCCTCCATACAGCATTACTTTGTAGGGTGAAAGTGAGGGCGAGACCACAGTGAAGAATTCCCTCATTGTCAATTTTAAAGGCTTCATAATAAATGGTAGGCTTTTTTGGATGGGAATCAGAAATGTTTTCATGACAGTGTTTTGCTTAACTTTTTGTATTCAGTTGGGATTTTATAAACTCTTAAATTTGCTGTTTTGATCATTTACATCTCCTAGGCACCAACTACTGGAGTACCGCTGAACCTGATGTCTTTTAAGAAAGGATTTGAAAGATCAAGTTGGTGCATGCAAACTAAAATGTATCTTTAGTGGTAAGAGGCATCATTCTGCCCAGCGACAGCACCCAGATGCCATCCCAGAGGGTGAAGATGTGGGCCTGGAACCACAGTTCTGCGTGGTGAGAGGCAGAACTCTCTGCTCTCCAGAGGTTTGACTACAGCATTAAGTCCAACCTCAGGAGGAGATGAAAATGCATGATACCCAGGATCGGTCTGTTCCATGTACACCAGCAGAGGTGTCTACTGAAGGTGATTTGCCTTGGGTCAGGCCCTAACCCTCGGTGTGTGGCACCCAGTCCCTCTTGAATTTGATCTCTGTGCCAGTGAAGCTGGGTTCCTCCAGGGTCCTTCCAAGAGTGTACTGCTTACAGCAAAGGAGGAAGGTTTTGTGTTGCATGTGGCGCTAGCACAATGGTGCCATATTGATTAATTAGTTCCCATATTCCCTTTGGTCTGAGACAACGTTGGTTTCCCAGTCTCCTCACAACTCCACGTTTGGCAGCACACATGCAGTCCCATTAAGGGTTACTCTTGTCTTCCTCTGAAAACTGTCCAGGCCCTCTGTTTGTTTTTCCTCTTGCTGTTTTTCATAGCGCTTTGTTCTTGGAGGTCTTCGTGCCTCTTGCAGCCTTCCCTGGGAAAAGGCCTCCCTGTGTGCTGTACTCCACAGCTCCCGCAGCACCGCCCGTCAGCGCGCATTGGCTCGGCTCTGCCCGCCCCGCGCAGTACCAGCGCCTGGGACCTGCCTGCTGAGGAACGTCCTGTGCAGGGAAAGCGTGGAGCAGAGGAGCCCCTTTGGAAGGCATCTGTGTTTTCCTTGACTGTAGCAGCACAAAGCAAGAGGGTTTGATCTCTGTGATTGATGAGCAGCTGAGGTATTGATGCCTTTTTCCGTGAAGTCAGTCCTGAGTTCATGCATCTCCTAGAATGACCACTTGTTCTAATGCGTATTTCTTTCACTTCTTTTCAAATGGCAAAACTTCCTTTGAAAAAGAAACCTTGTTACCCTTAATGCTATTCAAACCACCCACAGAGCCTCGTGGTACGATCTGAGCGTCGCCGAGGCCGTGTGTTTATTTTCACCAGGATCACTAACAGTTGCGGCACTATTTTGCTTGCGCTGCTGAAAGATGTCCTGGAGATCTGTTTTATCATCCCAGCACCATCAACTGCTTTCATTCTTTCAGAACATCACGAGTGACAGGACGTGCCCCGCACAGGGGAATTTTTATTAGGCAGAACTTCACCCGGGAGGTTTATTGTGCTCCCAGTGTTACTGAACAAGGAATACTGTCACGCTCCTAATTCTCTGGCAGATTGAGCTCATCTCCCATTTATTGCATTTAATTATTAGCCTGGGTTATGTTTGTGAAGATCGTTGTTGCAGTTTCTCCATGTGTGCCCGGAAAGTTCTGCTTCGCTGTTGCGTTTTCAGTTCCAGCTGGGTGGATTGGTGGGGGCAGATGCCTGGTTGTCACACAGCTCACCATGGCTGGGGCTTTCTTTCCTTAAGAAGTGTTAGGGAAGAGATGACTAGCAGTAAGGCAGGGCACCATGGTTTTTAATGTTTTTGCTGTTTAGCTGTTTATGCCATTAGGTAGGATTCTTTGGTTTGTGACTTTTCCTCATCCCACAAGCAATGTTTTTCTCTTCTCAGTGAATGGCTGTTTTCCTCTCCCTGGCATAGAAATAATATACTCAAACATACTTCAGTACAGGAAATCCTATATCCAGTGCAGGGAGGAAAGGCCTTAATCAGTAGAAATTCCATTGTGTTTATATCAATCCTGACCCTCGGCGTAGCTCGGACAAAGCTTTTCAGCCTGGGCCCCAGGCACTGGTTGGTGCTGCCGGTTCATAGCGGTGTCACTGCGACTCCACAAGACCCATATATGCCAAATTTCTGCTCTGTTAGTTTTCTTTTATGGAGACTGACTGGCCTTCCTATGGGAGGGGCTGAGATAAGGGGCAAGTAAGCAGCCAGCTCCTCTTAATTGCAGGCTTCTCCCTGCTTTGCAGAATAGGTTAATCCCCCAGTATTTCCTGAGTATGAAGGGCTTTCAGAACAGAAAAGAGGAGAATTTAGGGGAATTTGTGATCTATTTCACAATCCCTATCCCTATCTCATAGCCCATGCTGCAGGCTGGATGCATCTTAATCCTACAGCCCACTGCACACGTGATGGTCTGGTCTGGAGGGAAGCAGCCTGGTGGATCCTGGTCCTCCCTCAGAGTGGCAAAATATTTCTGTTTTGTGCCCAAAGCTCTACGGTGGGACTCTTTACACCAGGAGGGATATTTCCAACCTGCCTGACCCACTGGTGAGAGCTTTAAACAGAGGAATGACTCTCTTTAAGAAGGAGCCTTGCACAAATAAACATTCCAGCAGCACCCTTCCTTCTGCTTTCAATGTGTTTTTTATCAGGCCTTGAATTAAACTACTATCCAATTATTTGAAGGCATGACTTTCAGCAGTCATCCAAAATATAATTAATGGCAACTCCACTCACTCTCTGGGAGTGGAAACTGAGAGTCTTGCTGCTTTATCTTAAAGAGCCATCCCTGCAGAACATGCTTGGGTAGCACAAGTGAACTGAGGTGCTGCGGAGCATCCCCATGGGCCAAGGATGAGACCAAGGCACGGAACGAGTGCTGGTCACAAGCTGCCTGCCATGGGGTTGTCTCATTGCTCGCCCCTTCATGGGCAGTCTCTGGGAGGCAGCCGTGCCCCTCCTGTGCTCCGCTGTGGTCAAGGTGTTTCCATACATCCCATACATCTGAGGACCCTCTTCTTTGTGCAATGTTTTCATCTCATAGGTAAAAAATGGAAATAAATCATCTCACCAGCACTTTTCTGAATGCTTAATTAAAGCTGTGCATCTATGGCAGGAAATGAGAGCCAATGTTTGAACCTCTGAAATGTTTATACGTTTGATAGATAGCTTCTTCTTACCTCATCTCATGTTTGTGTATAAGATACTGTGTCAGTACATTCCCAACGCGATGCAGTTCTTAGTTGTGTGATAGATATTTAAAATAACAAACTGGTTTTTTAATAGTCAGGGGTATCTGCTGTAATTCTTGGACCGGGAAATGGGCTGGCCGGAATCTTTTAGATGCTGATGGCAGTAGTTCAGGTACTAGTATTATTGTTATTTTTTGCCAAATAACCAAATTAACATTGAGTAGTTTGGCTTGATGTTGAAAAATTCACTTTTGGAAGTGAATTAGGTATGGGTGTTTTTTTCCCCAAGTCCTGGCACTACTTGCAAGGGCCTCAACGCTGGAAGAAATAGATTTGGATGATCTTCAAAGAGCGCTGCTGTGGTTCTGCCGTTTTTAACTTTTTACCTTGCTGTTCTTTCTCCCCACCTCTTCCCCGGGGAACTGAAGGTAAATGATTGATACTCTGCCTCTCCTGCTCACTTTCTTTTTTTAAATATTTTTTGGCTAGACTTCTCCAATGTAGAAATATTTACCAAAAGGAAAATCGCAAGGGTGGGGGATTGGGGAGAAAAAGGGAATCGAGAAATAAAACATAAACATTCGACAGTCCAGGATGGTGACTTTGCTGGGGAAAGAGGCGGAATTGTTTGTAGAACCTAATGAGATTTAGGATTAGATTTCCTGTATCAGTGGGCAGCCGCTGGGGAAAAGTAAATTCACTGCACTTAATGTACTTGGCAAGAGAGGCATTTATCTTGTGTTGTTTGCATATGGCTATACCTAAGGGGTCCCAGCCTTGGTAGGTGCCTGCCCCCAAAGAAATTCCAGTCTGAAAGACAAAGACAAAGGACTGGTGAAGGCAACTGAAGCGGGGAGAAATGCTGCCCGTGGGGCAGTGGGACACGGAGCGGCCGTGTGAGCGCTCAGCGCATGACTTCTGCATGGAAGGCAAAGGATCTGGTGCCCAGGCTCCTGAGGCAGCACGATGCACAGTGCAGCTGAATGGCTCTGCTGGAAAACCCTCGTAGTTGGGGTGAAATTTCTATTATTTTGCACTATCTTTCCCATCAGTCCAAGGGCCAAGTATTTCATCTGGCTTATAGTTGTATGGGTCCAGTTTTATGTGCCAAAAGACTGAATGCAGAATTTCAGTGCCTGGAAGATGATGCTGCAGGTACACCATTAAACTTTGCATTTTTTGGTACTTGACATTGGTCAGCCCAGACAGAGTATCCAGATTCCCACAGCTTTTTTGAAAGGACCAAGGCATTCAGGCCCAGGTGGCAGGAAATCTCACCTAGTTCAGTTTTCACTTGAACTTGTCTTGTACCACATCCGGACTCAAGGTAGACTCAGTGCCCAAGAAATATGTTTTTCCCGTCCAAACATCCTCAATGTTTATGTTTTGTTTGAGCTTTGGGTGAAAATTTTAGGTGTTGTTTCCCATTTTTGTGGTTTGTATCAATGGTCAGGTCAGATAATCTTTCAGAAAGTAATTTATAGGCTATTAGCCCGGTCTGCCACAGGAGAACATGCATCCCATGCTGTGGGTATGGCCTCGTCTCCCTCTGAAGTCCATCCAGGATGCCTCTGCCTGATGCCACCAATGGGACCCTGCCTTGAAATTTTAATTCTTCAAAACTATGTGGATGATTTTTCCATCCAGGCTGTTGGGTTTCAAGGCTTACTTGAGGCACCCTGAGCACTTCTGTGCAAACCAGGTAGCTCTGAATTTCAGTTCTCTCGCTGGCTCCTTGAATGATTGTGGCCAATCACCTGAGTCATTCTGACTTGTTTCTTTATACTTATACAAATACATGTATTTTTTCCCCTTCCTCCTTCTAAGCCACATATCAGACTCCTGCTTCTTGGCGTCAGTGAAGGTTCTGTTTTTCACATCAGCATATGAAAAAATTCTTGCAGATCAACTCTGGCAGCTGTCAGCAGCAGAAGGTGTAGGAAATTCTTCCTTTCAGGAGACCTGGCTCGATGAAATGTCGCCTCTGACGTTAAGGTAGACATTCAGAAGATTCGGTATCAAGAGTGGAACTTGTAAGACTGTACTCATTCTGCACCGCCAGCTGAGGGTACGACCTCTTGCTCAGTGCATAGCCGGAGGGTTCAGACCTCTGGCTGAGGAGGGAGGGCAGGGAGGAAGCAGCAGCTCTGAGGCCAGGAGGTGCATCTAAGGCACAGCTTCTGGGCTAACAGAGCAGTACCCCACGCTTAACCCTGGCTAAGGACACGCACGTATTTTGATCCTCAGCTAAGTTGTACCAAGCCATTCTCATTCCATTGTACTAAAAATGTCCTCCGTGTCGTTTCTTTTTTTTAAGCTAACCTCTGTTTCCCTTTGTGCTACCGATCCCTTTTCAAACAATCCCCCCCAACCAAAATAAAATTCTCTCTCAGGCTTAATAACATTTTTAATACATACGCATGAAACACGTTTCCTTCCCCAACCATTTGTGTGGTTTTTCAGATCATTAGGGGAGTTTCCTCATCCTGTGATGTCAAGAGTCACCCAGATCAAAGTCTTTACTGATATTACAATTAAGCACTCTGTGCCATTAAATTCACTTTCCACACTGTAATTTTTATAATAGGTTGGGAAGGAGCTTCATGGTTTGATTTCATTCCAGTCATGGCGCCAGATTCTGATTTCTCATTAGCTCTTACACCATGGTTTGTGAAATACCCCAGTTAACACGGAGTCTGCATTAATACTGGACTGGCACCTGTCCAGCTGAACTGTGTTCAGTGGACGTGCATGCATATGAGATGACAGTGAAATGATATGTTATGGTCAGAAGTAACAGCTTTGAGATAAGAACGAGGTAATCCTTCCTGCTTCCCCCAAAATGCATTCCTGGGTGAACTGAGCTGCTGCATACCACGTTCAGGCAGTTCTTCATCTTTGTAGCTGAGGCAGAGGAACTCAAGTTAAGAGAAGGGCAAAACAAAAATGGATCCTGCAGCAAAAAGAGGGATAGGTGGACTGATTAAGTAGTGATTTGCATGGGATCCTTTCCCATTGCCTTCCTTGCAGATGTCTGGAGGGAGAGCTGAGCACTCTCAAAATGTCACTGAGCAGCGTCAGAAAATATGGAAATTGTGGGTGCTTGCTTTCCTTTGTGGAGAGGAGTGAAAGGGAAAAAGCACACACGTGTGCTCACATGTGCTTACCCATTGCTGTTAATGGGAGCTGCATTAGGGCAAGCATCTGGGGTGTGTGTTCACTGACGCTGTGGAGCACAAGGAGTGGAGCTGTGCTGACAGTTGGTACCAGCCTGGCTGGGAATTGGCGAGGGCAGAGCGTAGTGCTGGAGAGCCCGTCAGCTGGAATGCTCGCCTGCATGACTTTCCCTGCATAGCACAATAACTAACACTGGGTGGGTGTTTCTTGAAAACTATTCAAGCAAATGTCAGAAAGGCTGATCCAAAGAGAGTGTTTTCAGGCAAATATTTGGAGATACATAAGCTACACTTCTGCCTCGAGCCATAGAGACGGAGCGCTGCCGCCTGCCAGCGCTGAGGCACTCGGGTGGGAGTCGTGCCGCGTAATTTGTAACAGATGACGTTTATTACCTGAGTTTCTGTGGGGAGTCAGGTCTGGGAGGGAAGGGGGGAAAAATCCGACCAAGTTGGGAGTCAGTGATAAATTTATCCAAACTCGCCCTAAACCTGCAGCACATGCCATCACCTAATCCAATGCATTCTGCTGAGCTAGGACAAGGACTTAGTTCTGTACCAACAAGATTTACTGCCTGTGCATTCTGGGCTGTAGCTGCAAGCTTTGCACAGAGCTATGAATCCTGCATGCATTTAAAAAATAATTTTAAAAAGTTGTCTAATGTGTTTTTCCTGGAAAATCCCTCCAAGAGCATCCCCATCCAGGTACAAGCTCAGACTGCTACCGAGCGTGGTCATTGCAGAGCCTGAGTGACTGCTGCAGCAGTGTCACTTGTACCTGCCACCACTCTCCCCACCCCGCTGCCCAGGTCTGAACACATCTACACATCCATCTCCACCAGATCAAAACACATCTATTTCAGCATGGGAAATCTGGTCCCTGCTTTGGAGGTGTTTGAAGCCGCCTCTGCTGCTGGGAGCTTCAGGGGCTCCATGATAATGCAAATAAAATCAGGTTTTTTATCCCTCCAGAGTTCATAAACCAGCAAAGGAGACCCAGCCACACTTCAAATGAGTTCCCTTTGGCAAACATAATTTTCCTTCCAGAGTCTGAATTTCTGCTTAGCCAGAGGCCCCAACCCAAGGTGTGTTATTGCTAGTGTTGCTCTTCAATGGCAGCAAACTTTTCTCAGACTCTACTGAAAAATGTCAGCAGGTTCCCTGGAAGATAGCCTTCCTGGGGCAGTGCTTCCTTCAGAAGCAGCTTTTGCTAGAATACATCTGTGTCAGACTTCTCTGCTGCCTTATCCTTTTTCTCGGGGATCACCTGGCGTCTGGCTCCAATTAGGGAGTCTCGGTTGCGTGGCTTAGCAGAGCCAGCACAGCCCGGCGATGCAGGTGATGTGAGCAGGAGCATGTATGTCCCCATTCCCCTTGCTTAACTTCAAGCTAGGGGCTGAAGTTTGGGAGGAGGGTGTTGAGCCTCAGCAATGGCACGAGGAGCTGGAAGGTGGCTCAGGCTGTTACACTCACAGGGCCTATCAGTGACTGTTCTGCATTGCAGGCTCGATAGTAACACACTAACGCTTTCAAACAAAAAAGCCTTTTTTCCCCTATCCTTTAAAAGAAGTCCCCTAGAAACTGCAGAACAGCCTTCTATCTTTTCTTTCCCCCTGCACATTCCTGCAAAAAGTAGGATGAAACTCCCTCTGTTTTAGGCAAAATATTTTGCAATTTTCCAATGACCTTGCCAATAAGAAAATTATTACCCGTATATCATGGGAAATGCCTGCTTTCTCACAAGGCTGTAATGTTAAACTATCACCAGTAAAAGGCTGTGCTGGCTGCAAGTTTGGCAGGAACACGGAGATCTTCTGGTATGGTACATTACATGAACTATTGACTTGAGGATGCCAAAAACTTCACCCCATTTTAAATGAGCTCCATTTTTTAAAATAAATCAGCATATGAATTGGATGTGTTTATTCCAGCAAATAAGAGTATCAGCCTCTGTACCGAGTTTACATCATTGCCATTTTTATAAGGGGATTCAGGCTCGGGTTAACAGTTGAATTGCTTAATCATCTCACAGAACAGTTCTGTTGAATTCTAAGGTCCCGAGGAGGGTACGGTGACCGTTCTGCAGCGAAGTGTTAAAACTGTCTTGACTAAAAGTGTCCCTTTCCCTGGCTGGTTAATGGTGTGTGCGTGCCAGGAGCTATTCATTATGGATGAAGAATGGGTTTGTGGTTAAAGCACTGGACTGTGTTGTGGGAGATCTGAGTTCAGTCCCAAATTCTTCTTCAATTTCCCTGTGTGACTATGAGCAAGTCGTTTAATCTTTCAGTGCCTCAATCCTCTTTTGCTAAAGTGGGAATAATCCTATTTCCCTTCTTCCACCCTTTGCTTTTACAGTATTTGTTTTCACCGTTGCCTGTTCACTGCTTCCACAGGATGCGGAAAACAGGCCAGCAACGGGAGCGTGAAAATGCAATAGAAACGGGAACAATAATTGTGTTTCACTTAATTCTTCATATTCCTATTCAAAATTGAGGAAAACAGCGAAAGCTGGATGTCGGTGCTGTCTGTGTACGTGCAGTGACCCAGTCGGCCCAGCAAGCAGCATGGCCAAGAAATTGAAACAAGATCTTCTGAAGTGCCATTGCAAATAAATCTGCTCGACTTCCCTTCTGTCAAGGCATCCCATGCTAGGGAAGGCCGCTGGGAGCCATTAATTGTATAATGGATGTACTTGATTCTTTCAAAGGGCCGGTTTCCCAAAGATTAAAGCAATTACAAGTAAAGTGGTTTGAAAGGGAAAAAAAAAATAAAAAAAGAAACAACTCTAAACCAAGCAGCCATAACTGGAAATGGCTTAAGAAAACTTCAGCAGATGCTGTAAAATCACAGTTCTGCAACTGTGGAAGAGGACTTTGTCAGTGAAACCCAGCCCCCCTCCTGCAGCCCAGTGTGAGAGGGAAACAAAAGCTTCCATGAAAATATACATAGGAAAATATCCACTTGCACGTATGCAAATGAAACTTAAAAGTAAAAAACCGAACGGATAGCGGGGCTAGAAATTATGCAGTGAGGATTGCTGCTGGAGGAAGTTTGTTAGAAGTTGATGGAGATGATAGAACTGCCACAGCAATGTGGAAAAGAGGAGAAATCCCTTGTTAGCTCTTCTGGTATTAAAAAAGAATGTGCATGATATTTTTAGAAGTTGCAGAAGCACTGAAAGGATTTATGTTCCTACACCCAAGATGCTGAGCAGCAGCTGCTCCAGCACGGCCAGAGGGGTTTGCTGGAGGAGTGCTGGGCCAGCGCTCCCAGTGGCCATCTTCCAGTGCCCGGTGGTCCCAGCGCACTGGGAGGCAGTGCCGTGGGTCAGCACTGGTACAGGGGAGCAGGGGAAGAGCTGAAGCACTGACCTGGTTAGTTGGATGGCAATACAAAGTCATGGTGACTTTTTAACTCAGATGAATTAAATAATGCAGGTTACGTGGAGTGGGCCTTCGTTTAGGTAGAGATCCTAGTGGCTAACCAACTTTGTCAATAATTGCCATCTCTGACAAGGCTGAGGCTGTTTTATTTCTCAAAGGGATCGTGTAAGTGGAACCTGATTTGGATGTCAGGAGCACTGCTTGCTAGGAAGGGGGTCTAGGAACTGGAAACTGCAGTCTAAGGTGCAGTGCTTTTTACTTTGTTCTTCTTAATCAGTGAAGGCAGTCACCACTGTAATGTCTTACACAGGTGGGTGGTTGATTCTCCACTGTTGACATGCGCTGCTCAAAGTTCAACTTCTCGCGTGACAGAACTTCTCATGCAGTTATAGAGCTAGAAGTTAGGTCAGCGATTGCTTAAGTTCTCATTTTTGCATATGTGGGAGGTCAGAATGGATCTCACAATGATTCCTTTTACCTTAAAATCTACCAGTGCGTGTGTGCTGTGTCAGGGGGCTTTGTAAGCATTTGTAAACACCAAATGCTGTGCAAGAAGAACCACAAAAATCCCCTGTGGGCTTCCTTTGTGAACACTGGTCCCAGTTCCTCCGTGAGCTCAACCCCGGGAGTTCCCTTAGCGAGAGTTCCCATGCAGCTCGGGTCGGGTGCTGTGGCCAAAGCAGGAGGGCACTGTGCTGAGTACACATTCTCTTGATTTCACCAAAATGAGGAGGTGACAGCATTAACACCGCTGGCTGGTTATACAGCACAGCACGCTGCCCTGTCATGTCCTGGCAGCTCGGTGCTGACTGCTACACAGGCGCTATTAAGTACAAGGATTACTTTGCAACAGCAACCCCAAGTGAGGGGTGACAGAGGCAAGGGACTTTCCAGATGTGTATTTCTGGATAGATGCTACACTTTAAGCAGTATTCCTTGCCCCACCCAGGCCCCAGAAATATCAGAGTGAGGGGATTGCAGCTAGGGAGCTTGGGTGGTCTCCTTGCAAGGGCACTTGGAGCTTCGGTGGGTCTGCAGACACCTGATAGATGCTATTAACCAATCTGAAATCGCAACTTGACAAACAGCACAAGAAGTACGAGCTGAACTTCATACCAAGGCAGACCTAATGCTTGTCTGGAAAATGAATTTACATCAAAAAAACATCGTCATCTCATTTCAATGATAAAACAATTAGCTGGGAGGAGCAGTAACAGAGTTCTCTGTGCTTTTGTGTGCTCACCCAGACATCAGTTCAGTCTGATTGTTTGGGTTGCAAAAACAATTTCTTAACGTTCATCCTTCCACCTTTATTCAATGAAGGACGTGACTTTTGAATCCCATGCCCGTGAGTGGCAGGGCCTGGCTCCTGCCTTCCGTCCCCACCATGCACAAGCGGCTGCTCCCCAAGAAGTACAACTGCTTGAAATGCATTTTCTTGAAAGCAGATCCAGTCCCCTGGTACTGTAGGGCTGTAACTGCTTCTTAACCTGAAGAACCTGCGTCCTGCCCGTGATCGTGTTCTTTGAAAGACAGCAGAGAAGCTGCAATTAGGTTTGTAAAAAGTGTTTGAAATGAGAAGTCTTTCATCCCATCTGAGTGCCTTCAGAGGCACAGGAGTGAAACTGCTCGTGTGATGGACCTGCAAAGCAAATCCAAGTGTACATTTATAAAAGAACTCATTACAGCAGCTTTGATGGATTTAACAACTCTTAAATTGTATTTATATGGTTACTTTAATCTGGCATGTGCCTGCTGTATTGCTGAAAAGGGTGGTTCTGTCCTCCCAGCCCCTGCTGTTCAGTCCCGTTCCCCTCTCTTGTGCTGACATCACCGTTTTATCGGTTCACTTCTCTCTCAGCTGGATCAGTTCCCTGATCTGGAGCACAGCTCGGCCGCAGCACCGCAGTGCTGGCACAGGGCAGAGAGCAGAGCAAGCTGGGGAGGAGGACGTGGTGCCAGCAGAGATTTATGCCAGATTTAATGACCCTATAATTGTTTTGCTACAGCTTTTCCCCACCCCTTTGTAAAAGTTGAATGTGGGATGCAAGACAGAAGTTAGAGAGCAGAAAGGTTCTCTGCAGAATTTAGTGTGGGTCCTGTATTTGAAACACCAAGTGATAAGTAATGTTTGGTGCATAGAGATAAGTGTTATCCTATGGCCAGATTAAGGTTCCAGCAGTCCAAATCATTCAAGACTTTTGCTCTTTTTTTGTACTCCTGTACTGCTGAATATGTAAAAGCAATAGCTGAGATGAATCTTTTATCTTGAAATGTCTCTCCACCCCTCCAGGCCCCAACTGCTGCCCACTTCAGAGGCGGCAGGCTGCTGTGCCTGGCTCCTGGGGCTCCTCTGCCATCCGAGGACAGCGATACTTCACTCCTTTATGCAGAAACCATCAAAAAAGGAAAGTAGTATCAACTGATAGCTGGCTTCTTCCTTGTATCTTGCTTCAACATGTGAAGAGTCCGTGCCTCAAGGAGCTCTGTGTTTGTGTGTCTGAACTTCAGTGGATTTCATTTATTCTTATATCAGTTACAGCTGGTTCTGAATATGTGCCAGCCAGTGCCCATGCTCGTGTTTTGTCACAGGCAAGCATGAGCTACCTGAACAGGAAGTGTTTTTTCCCCTAAATCAAGTACTGGGATGCTCAGAAGCAACCCAGTTACCCCCAGCTGACCCCTGAGCACATGCATTGTGTTCTCTGCCTTCAGTGACAGGCTGCTAGATTTTTTAGTCTTTTTTTTTCCCAACCCTTTTCCTCTGAAGTTGCTGAACCTTTTGGTTGGGGGAAAAAAACGGTGCAAATAGAAGGCTTCAGCAGAAGAGGTTGAATTTGTCAGGGTTATGGGCAGTGGTAGGAAGGGATTCTTATGGGGGAACTTGGGTAATCTTGATGAAAAGAAGGGCTGCAACCTGTGTGACAGCTAACAGCTCCCACACAATTGTTCATGCCCAAATAAAAGCATGTTTGAGAGCACTATTTATTCAGTAAATAGGATACATTTGATTAACCGTAGAAACAATTTGGCAGTGCTGTGATTTATGTAAGAAGTTACTGAAAGTAGAACTAGATTTAAATTAAAAAGAACACATCATCACCACGTCTAATATTTTTCTGTAGCCCAGTTTTGAAAACCATTAGCAGTAAAAAACTTTCCTCCCATAAAAGTTCTGCCATTTTAATTTCCAATTAGAACTCGCAAAAGATATATACGTGGCAGTAGAAGTAAAGAAAGTCAGTCTCCGGCCGTGCTGATGTCCCGATGCTCATAAATCAGTTTCTGTTTGTTGGGAACCTCTTAAATCCACACTGGTAAGAGGTGTAGAGGCATTTGTCTCCCGTGAAAACATTCTCCCACACCCTTTGTAATTAAAAGTAATCTTAAATTTCATCTAGTTCCATGAGAAAGAGCTTTCATACAGTAATTTGAGTTGGACTCCAGAACGAAGGAATGCGAGTTGAAAGCTTAATGAATTTACTCTATAAATCTTTTTCTCTGTTTTTCTTGTCAGTTGTATCAGGGCATTACGCATACTGTGCCTTACATTGCTAGCTGGGGAATTTTTTTAGGAGAGCCTCAGTGCATGTTTTTCTGTGGAACTGTGTCTGCTGAAGTCCATTTTATTAATCCTGTAGCATGATTGCTGCTCTTTGGGGTCAGAGTTGAATGCCGTTCTTCTAATGAAACAAGGCTGGGAAAGCTCCTCTTGGTTAAGTGATTTCACGAGTGTTGTTTCAGTTGATTGGCTCCGCAGCACAATAGCACAGCTGAGCCTCAGGTATGCTTCAGCAGTAGTATTTATACAGTGAGATTTACTGAACGCAGGCCTTGAGCTTTGCTCCTCCAGCTTCTAGCCTAAGAACAGCGACTTGCTAAGAAGGAGCTGCTGTGTATGCTTATTTTTTGGTGCCACTGCTGCAGGAAGCTGTGATCTGTTGTGCTAATAGCTGAGAAGAGCCTTCTGTTTGGGACCAAACACGCAGCGAGCTGCAAGCAACGCTTCCTCATTGCTCAGCCTTGCCACGTGCTCTGCTGTCAGGTCTTCGGTACTGCTCTTTCATGTTACAGTCATGCGTGCTTCCTTCCAGGCACACTGAAATGAATAGGAAAATAAAAGAAGGAGCAGCAGGAATGATGGCGGGACAGGGTGCAGAATGGGAGCAGAGGGTGAGGGCAGGGGAAGGTGGGAATGCTTGCCGAGGAGTTGGGCAATTAGGGCTGTGGGGTGACCTCACCGTTCTCCCACGCAAGAACAATTTTCTGAAACTAGACAGATTTATAAGGATTATGGGAAAGTTTATTTTGTGCTACCTACTGCACCTTGTTACGTGGACGCATATAAACTGCGCTGAGGTTTCTTCAAGCTTTTTTTTACAAAACCTGGTTCAGTGGTGTCCAGAAAGATGAAAAACAGCACCGCAGAAGTTGTGTGAATAGGGAGATGCTGCCAGAAGGGCAGCTGAGCAGCTAAAGCTGAGGTAGGACTTGGAGGAGGGAGCTCTCCTCCCTTTCCCTCAGCAGTGTTACAGCACATGGATGTGAGATCAGATCCCGATGTTAAGCTAAAGAGGGAAGCTGGGATTGAGCTCTCCATGACCTCGGATGCTTCTTGCTTTTCTTAGGATCAAAATATGGCACATTCACTAATAATACATTAAAGTCCTACAGGCTGCTGGCTAAAGCTCTTTGCTTCTTTTATGTTGACAGCTTACAGGGCTAACTATGAGCTTTGCATTTTTCAGTAATAAAAAATGACTGTAAATGTTCAGACAGAAACATCCAATCACACGACCATAAAGGGCAATCCAGACACACAGCCTGGCTGTTCTGTGCTGGCCTCCTGTGCCGGTGCTCTGATTCCTTCTGCTTCATTTCTCCAAAGGAGATGCAATGGTGACTGCACCATCACTGCTTCTCCCAGCAGAAATGACTGCCACAGACACTCCATTGCTTCTCCCAAGAATTTTGCCCTGTCAGGACAACTTCTCGTCTGTTTTCCTCAGAGCAGGGTGACAGACTGCACTGAATTACTGAGGCTGGCTGCTCCGTTGGGCACACGGCGGTGATGTCCGCTCCGATGGCAGCGGCTTGGTCTGTGGGGCCGTCCATTAATAACTTCAGCAGCGCTGAGCCCAAACTCAGATCTGAGGTTTCTTTGCAGGGAAAGAAAGCAGATTGTGATGATTAGGGCAGACGTCACATGGAGGGATAAATGGGGATAAAGGCCTCTTCATTTTTGACAGGTGCATTGTGCATTCTGGGCTCTCAGCCGAAGCACATTGTCATCAAATGTTAATAAAATCTGCAAATAATACACAAAGTATTAAATTGTGCTTATTCTTAGGGTAATTTGAGATGTAAATTTATCAAACCGTGCTATATGTTGAGGTTCTTTAGAAGGAGGAAAATCAGAACGATGGAGCAGCTAAAAGACGGGCTGGGGACTACAAAGTGCACTCAGTGAGCCACCACCCCACTGCAGGACAATGAAACATTTAAACCTCTCAGTGTTTTCCTTCAGAGCTGTTCAATGTAAACAATTAAATCCATGAGCAGTAATGAGTATCAAGGTGCAGTACAGTTCTTTGTCCAAGCCCACCCAGGAATGATCTTCCTTGAAATACTTCTCTGGAATATGCTTCTTTCCTGTTCATGCCAGTGGGATGGAAGCATGGATGGATGGATGGATGGAGAGGTGGATGGATGGATACTACAGCGTAACTGTATGTAAACGTAGTTGAGAACAAAACTCTCACCCTGAAGAGCTGCACCAAGGCTAGCAGCTCTCTGAACAGCAGTGTTGTAATCCTGATTTTACTGTGTAGGGAAAAGAGGAGGGCAGAGAGCTGCACCCAGCTCCTGCCTCTGCTGAGCTGCAGCCCGTGCCCACCCCTGCACCTTTCCTGCCCTGCCAGCGCCCGCTGCCACATGGAGCACAGACAGCTCCCTCCTGTGCTTTTCAAAAATGTAATTGCTTTACTCTTTATCCCCTTAGCAAAGCAGAGCTACAGCCACCAAAACTTTTCCTCCTCAAGAATGTGCCTTGCCAATGGCCTTTGTCAGGGCCAGGTTGTTATCAGTATAATGCCTGATGTTTACGTTTCAGTGCCAGTAAATAAATCTCAGTCCTGCTTGACCCTTCGCTCTTCAGCCTCCCCCAGGTTGAAAAGAAAAATGCTGTTCTGGATACAATCAACCAGTTTGGTTCAAGTCCTGCTTTTCAGGATCTGAGTCTGAAACTGGTGGTCTCTGAGTCTCTTAATGCCATTAAAGCTCAGATTTCAAAGATGTGTGCCTTGGAGCTTTTGGGTTTGATTTAAAGATAAGCCACTCAAGCTATGTTGATCAAGGGAGTGTCTTTATGTGAATTTTCCTTTTCAAATAAATCCAGGCCAAGATTTATCGGATCCTTCTAAAGGCATGTGTTACTGGAAGACATTCCTGCCTGCTTCCAGCTCTTCTTTTTTCTGCCTGTAAGGAAGGATCCTGAGGAGGCCCTTTCCCTTCCCACAGCATCAGGATCTCTAAACAAGATTGCAGTCAGTCTGTGAAGTGATGGCATGCCCGTATGAGCTGGGGGCTTTGTGTGATTTGCGAAGTCTCCGTCACCGTTCCTCGCTTTCCTACTTCTTTTTTCTTCATCAAAATTTATGAGAGTCTTTCTCCTTCCGGCAAAGCAATGAAAATAGCTGGGAAAGTGAGTAGTGGTGGTGGCAATTAAGGACTTCTCACCTACTGCCCGTAATGGGAATCCGTGGGGCTGGCACAGCAAAATGCCACCAGCATCGCTCCTCTGCTGCAGCTCAGATGATTCTGAGCACCTCCAAACCACCAAGTTTTGCAGGAATGACCTGTGTTAGATGTCTCAGACATCCACGTTCAGCTTTTTCTTGGTGACATGCACCACGCTGATGTATCAGTTATTTTGACCTGTCCTCACAAAGTCCTGCAAAATCAAATTCAGGCATTGCAGAACAGGAGCAGACTGTTATTTTAATAGAAATGGTGCTGGGATGGTGATGTTTTGGAGACTGTCTTCGTATGTTTGCAAAAGAAACTGCAGGTATAGATGTTAACAAGGGTGGTGGAAGGAGCTCAGCAACAATGCTGTGCTATTATGGACAGGGCTGAATCTATCATGCCAGCGCAGCTCTGTTTCCTTTTCTCATCATTCACCCTACACTTTTTTTCTTCTTTTTCCTTGGTTTTTTTTGTGCTCGGTTGGTTTTATGCTGCTGTTGTGCATTCTTTCATATTGAAAACACTTCATAAATCCGTGTAAGGGCAATTTCCTTCCCGGAGAAGTTCAAGTGTTTTATATATCTTCTATATGTTTAGTAGTTACAAATTGGAAAAACAAAGCGACACCCTGTATGTTCCCCCTGACTTTGCACACTGCTGCCAGCAACGGTCCGAGCCCACCACGGGTTAGCTCTGCCCTTACACAAGTCCTGCCTCAGGGGTCCCTCTCAAAGTCATCCGTTTGCTTGGCTGTAGCTCGTAAAACAAAATGAACAAAACAAAACATAACACAACACAACAAGTCTGAGTTAACATTTTAAATATGAGAAAGATGCGCAGAGTCCTGAAGGCAGCTGGAGGAACAGGGAGGGAGAAGCAAGGGGCCAGGAGCAGGGCAGTGTGCGTGTAAGTGTAGGCAGCCGGGAGCTGTGTGGCCCAACCCCGCCGCTGATGCTCTGTAATGGGGCAGTTCTTGTCTGCTGCCATGGCCGTGAGTCCTGCACATGGCACAGCATGCTCCGCCATGGGGAGCGGGTTCCCTGCTACGTAATAGGACAGCTGAGGGTCCTGGGGGTCTTTCAAGAACAACGTGTTTCTGATAAGCAGTTTTACCCCCTCCTTCCTGGCACTAGCACAGGTACATGGGTGAATTTGGGAACTGGTGCATTAGGACCATTGCTGCGTGATGCAGACACCTGCGATGCGTTCTGCTCTGCCTCCAGCAGGCTCTTTGGGATCAGGTGTTTAATGCCAGCCTGCATAGCACCTGTCTCCATGTCTGACATTTGCATACAGGGAAGATAGAAAGAGTAAGGTGAATGCTTTGCAGTGCCATGGTCTGTCATTGCTGATGCCTCCAGAGATCACCTGGGGAGGAGCTCTGTGGCTGCTTGAACATGGCACAGCTCTTCTCACCACGCACTGGTACCTGCAGACTATTTACCAACGAGTGCTTCTGCACCCCAAGAAGTCAGTGAAGGGGTGTTTGTCTTCTCCAAGCGTTGCTGCTGGCCCTTAGCCAGCACACTGGGACATTGCCAGCCCTAAAGCCCATATAATCACCCAGTTCCATCTAGACCCCTTGGATACACCTCCAGCCCCTGTACCTTCACCCAGACCCTGAATTAGAAACTGGATTTTACAAAGCTATCTGATTTCAGCACAGATTTCTGAGCAACGTGCCTCATGAGAAATTGTTCCGGTATGTCATTACCCTCACAGCTAGAAGATTACATCTTAATTTAAGGTCGAATATGTCTAAGTTGCAAGTTCCAGTCATTAGATCTTATTAAGCAGGGTTGAAAAGTCCCCCACTATCAGATCCCTTTTTGAAGTTCGTCTATGCAGTAATAAAATTCTCTCTTAATTTTTGGGAGATGGTCTTTGGAGAAAGGCCTAAACATAGCAATGAGGATAACAAAACAAGGTTTAAATTGGCAGAGAAACAAAAAAAAAAGCACGCACACACACACAAAAAAACCCAACCCCAAAGCCCATCCCTTCCCTTCCCCCCAAGAACTTTAAGGAACTGAATTGAAAATGAAAGCTGGGAAATTTCAGGTTTGTGGTTGCATCCGCCCACCTCCGTCTGCTCTGCAGCTGCAGAGATAGCAGAGTTCGCCCAAGAGGTGGTTTTGAAATAAAAAGTGCAGTGTTCTTATCTCACACGTAGACTTACGGTGGGGAGAGCAGCTTTGGAGCTTTTCCTTGGTTTTGTGGGTTTCAGCTAGATCGCTAACGTTAATTTAAAATAGATCTTGTGGTCGAGTAGCTCTCCATTTGCGGTGTGGTTATCTGAAAAACACATTGTGTCTCTTTAGGAAGATGGAGAATGGGGAAATGAAGCTGTCCTGACTGTGATGCTGCCTCTCCTCAGGTTGCAGACCCAATGCAGCTCGGGATACCCCGTGGTTCTGTGGTGCATTGGGTGCAGCACTCCTGCAGGGCCCTGCGCCCCGACCCGGGTTGGATGCAGCTCAATCACTCCCCACTGCCCGCTGAAGTTTCTTCCTGCAGTTTCAACTGAATGTTATTTTTTGCTTCCGCCTTTGAAAAGAAACCTATAGTTAGCATAATTGGCACAGAGGTGGTAGGGAAAGCGATCTGTGTAGCTACCAGAAGGTGTTATTTAATGTAATTAAGTGGAGCGTGGACCTGCTGCCTCCCTCCGTGGGTCCGGCTGCCAGCTCAGACCCAGGCTCTGTGCTGCTCGTTCCAAAGCTGGTTCTGCAGGTGCTGTGGCAGTTGGAGACAGCGCAGGTCTGGTCCTGCAATCTGCTGAGCAGCCTCAACTCCCATTGAGCAGAATGATGTGCTGGGATGGTTCAGCATCTCCAAGAAGCAGGGATTTGAATGTGAATGGAAATGAGGATACGGCTTTGGGATCAGCATTTGGTTTGTGTCTCTGGGGTTAAGGGCTTAAGATAATTTTGCTCTGAACAGGCTTAGAGTTTAAGCTACCTTAGAGCTAAATACCTGAAGCCATGCCTTACAGCAGGGGTGCCAGTCAGCTCCAGCTGCTGAGGGCACGGCCACAAGTGGAAGTTCTATGAAATAACCATGACAGTGGTTCAAGCCCAGTCCTTCCCAGCACAGGCAGTGACCCCGGGACGCACCGTGCCGGGCTGGCAGTGGCAGGTCTGGTCCCACGAGGTCCCACGTGGCCAGTCAGCCCATTTATTTCTCATTTCTCTTTCCCTAGTATTCCCGTGGCTGTCATTCACGCACAGTTAGCAGCAGTGACCAGAGCCTTGCTGAGATTTATAAGCATGATGTCCTTGGAGTTAAATCTTCAGAAAAAATTGAGTTTCCATCGTTTCCTCTAAATAACTTTGACTGTCTAAATTGGTTAAATTGGTAGATCAGTGGGTGTTTCTAAGTTGATTTGTCTGTCTGGAGCAAAATCCTAATGTAACGTTAGTGCTAACCCAGTGGAGCGCTCCTCCTAATGGCCGTGCTCACCTAAGAGTCGGTGAGAGCCATACGAGCAGCAATGTTCGTACCGCGACCTGAGCAGCACTGAAGGCACGCGGGCCGGCGCCGACGTCGTTCCGAGCAGGAGAGCGATCCTCGGGATGCCACCCACAGACCTGTACAGGGCGCGCAGACCCGGAGGGCGAGGAGGTGCTGTTGTGATATCCATCCAAGGGCTGCTCCAGAAACAAAGCTAATAACAGTCTGCTGGGGATGGGCTTTTACTTGTGATGTCTTTGGTTCTGCCTGGCATTTCACGCAGAACCAGGAAATGGAGAGAGGTGCACCAAACATCAAACAGCTTTCAACTAGGCGTTTTTGCCTAATATCCCAAGGAAATGAGTCTTGTATGATCACACCGCCTCTGGGGGTGTATGTGTGTGTCTAATAGCTTTTGAATTCACTGGCCAATTTCAACCAAATTTAGCAAAAGGGTGAAGATCTCAAAGAGGGATGTGTTCCTGCAGGTTCGGGGAAAGCAGGTGACAGGGAATGAATGGGAGAGCCCCTGCTAGTACCGTGCCGAAGGAGGAGGCTCGCCTTTATTTGAACATCAGAGATTCATTTGGGGAAAAGGGGGTGGAGAAGACTGAGTCAGACGAGTGGAAAATGAGGCTTTGTTAGTTCTGCCTGTTGGAGATGTCCTTGCCGTAGTGCCAGAACCATTGAGTCGCTCAGATGTGTTGTAGCGTGCGCTTCTCATGTGATGGGAGCTGTGCGCTGCTGGGCCACCAAATGTCCCTCAGGCCAGCACCTCCATGGGAAGAGGTTTGCTGCAGGCTTCCTGGCTGTAGGATGTGCCATCACCAACATCAACATCCCAACCTGAAAACCTTCTTTTTCTTGCTGTGTGCTGCTGAAGAACTGCTGCTCACCTGGAGATCTGACAGCGGGTTGGTGGTGTCTGGTCCCTTAGAGCTTCATAGCATAGTGGTGAGAATTCAATAACTATTGAAAATGCACTCTATCAACCTGTACTATTACTGTTATTGGTCAAAGCAGTCTCCGTTGTCTTCATGCTGTGCAAGAAAGAATTTCATATAAGATTCCCCAAATAATCATCTGGGACAGCAAAGTCAGTTGGCAAAAGCTTTAAGTATAAGGTCAGTTTTTAGTTCTTGCTATGCTGCCTCCAGGGAGATGCAGTCCTGTAATGGTAGGATGGCATCTGGAATTTTAGAGGGCTCAAAGGCTTTCTGAATGATTTTTATAGAGACTGGACTCTTTGAGCACAAATATTTGATTCTAATGATCTGTCTGGCTGTATTGCTAATAAAGCTTTATGCTCAGAATTTAGCAGGGACACTTAAGCTAACACTTTTCCTGCAGGGAAAATCCAGTGGAACATTTATGGACCCTGACGAGTTTGCTTAGTCTCTCAGCTTCAGTAAATCCTGCTGGACTAAGACTGTGGGTACTCACTGCTGGGATTTACCATCTGGCAGAACGTAGCCATGGAAAATCTTTACTACTGTCTGGGCAACTGCCTGCTAGGTCCAGAGAGCAATTTATTCCATAGATTATCTTTGGGTTTTTTCAAGGTTGGGTCGGTCAATTGGTTGGTTTTGTGCACCCAGATTGTTATGCAGTGCAAAGGCTGCAAGGACAGCTGCAGCACCCCATGCTTCCACTGAATCACTGAATCATTAGGATTGGAAAAGACCTCTGAGATCCCCAAATCCAACCCCAACCCATCCCCTCCATGCCCACCCACCATGTCCCTCAGTGCTACATCTACACAGTTCTTGGACACTTCCAGGGACAGTGACTCCACCACTGCCCTGGGCAGTCTGTGCCAGTGCCTTTACACCTTCCATGGCAGAGAATGTGAATGGGAGTGCTGGGAAGAGCTATGGTGAGCAGAGAGAGTGGCTGGGCTAGCTCAGCAACGGCACCACATAGCTGAGTGGTCAGTGGGCCACCTGGGCTGGCTGGAGGAATGTATTTGAAGTGATGAGGAAAGGAGAGGAAATCCTCCTTTTAGCCATACCTATTCTTGGAAGTGCTCAGGTATTTCCTGGTTGGCTCTGCATACTCTTAGAGTCTTTCAAACAGGCTCAGCATGAAATAAAATCATGTAATTATAGTACATACCTGTTCCCAGTCTACTTGGGAAGAGCAGTTTCAGACAATGGAGCAGCAGCACGATGCTTTGGCCACCACAGCGTAAATCCCTTGGTAATAATATCATAGTTTTGGCAAAGTGACTGGCAAACTCAGTTTGCATTTACTGGCTTGACTAATCCTGAAAACTGCTTTAATGAGCTTCCGTGACACTGCTGCAATGGGCAGCCTTCAGAACCTGCCGTTTCCCCAGAGGGAAAGTATTTGTTGCAGAAGGTGAGGCTGGCCCATTTTTGCTAAGTCCTGTCCTGGGCTGTGCTGGAATCAACTGCAGCTGTGAGCTCCTTTGTAGAGGTTCTTTGGGCACATGGGACGCACTGGGCTCTGTTCACTTCTATGGCTCCTACTTTTTTTTTTGAATGGAGAAGATGAGTACTGAAAATGATGATTGTGACATAGTGGGTGGGATTCCCTCAGTGTAAGCATAGTAGGCAGGTTGGAGTTCTCCTCAGAGCCCCAGCAGATATGGCATTCACATTTGGTAGAGTTTGAAAACTAGGAATGAATGTGAATAGGACTGAAGAACGCCGTGCCAGTGCTGTTGGGCACATGCAAAGAGGGGGCTGGAGTGGTTCGGAGCCTGCAGTTCCAAGCCTTCCAGCTGCAGAGCCGTTTGGCCTTGATATGCAAAGCACTGATGTCCATAATTAATGCTAATTATCTTGTACAGGCACATTTATATCAATGGAACTGCTTTCTAGCTTTAAGTTAAGTATATAGTGAAATACTTCTCTGGGTTAAGCCAGATGGCCCTGCAATGGGCATGGCCCTGCACTGGGGACTGCCTTCAGCAGCTCGCGCTGCCGCACTGGGCACGTTCTGCGATCCCTGAGCCGGGCAGTGACATTCACACGGGTGGGGTGAAGCTCTCGTTCCACTCAGGTCCAAAGCCAGGATTTTACTTTGCTCTAAAACAAGGTAACCAGGGAAATAGGAGTTGACAGGGTATGCATTTCTCATTTCAAACCTGAAGTGAGCTGAGAAATGAAATAGCAAGCCTCAAAGGAGTAAAAATGCAAAGTTGCCTCTGTTCTACTTTCCACATTTGTAAGAGGTTTTCACATCTGTTTTCTGCTGAAAGTTGTGAACAATTATGGGGAGGACCTGTGAGCAGTTTCTGTCTGTTGGTCTCTCCTTTCTGTTTTCAACAATCAAATGATTGCAGTAAAGAGACTACAAACAACACAAAGAAAAAGTAGAAAAATAGTCACAGGAAGTGGTGAAGTTGGCAGTTAAATACAATAGAAACAATGTCACTTATTTTTATTAAGTGCCTTTGCAAGGGGAAAACTGGGGGAGTGCTGGAGCTGTTTGAAATAGGCCATAGTAATCCCACCCCATACAGAGCCATGTGAAAAAAATCCCTACCTCTGTATTAAACAGTTTATTCCCTCTCATCCAGGAAACAAGGGTGGAGTATAAAGAAAAAGAACGTCTATAAATCACGTCTTTGATGCCAGATTAATGAGATTTGAGCTATGAATCACGGAGTACGATGAGAAGGCTCTGACTTTCATTATCACAGCTGACCAGTGCCTTTGTTTCATTAACAATTCTCCTTCCATTAACACATTTTAAACTTAAAAAAGAAAGCGGTACATGTGAAAGCACCGCGCTCTGAGCTTTCCTTGAAGTACCTGTCCCAACAGGCATTGGGGGAACAGGAAGGCTGAGCTGCGCCTCTCTGCATAAAGGGGGCGATGCTAGGAGCCTGCTGGGGTCCCAGGCAGTTCTCGGTGCAGAACAGAGTGGCTGAGGGAAAGGTAAAGTAAGTAAATATTTCATCTCTTTCATTTTTCATACAGGCATGCTTGGAATCCTTCCTCATCAATAGAGGTTTTGCTGGATGTTGGCAGTGTCCCTCAGGCAATGCACAAGATTAATACTACTCCCTATCTAATTACAGGTTTACTGACGGATATTACTAAGGCCCCAGCAATGTGAGTTCCTTACATTGCACTTTTCCCCCTGTCTAGAGCTTACAGAAAGAAAAGGGGGGGAAGGAAGCATAGTGAGGTATGAAGGTAAGGCTCAAATTCTATTCCTGCAGTGACACATAGGAGCTGATATTTTGCTCCTAAAGCAGGACAAGCTCAGAGGTGGCTTTTTTAACAATGATCTGTTAGGGGTTGTGTGAGAGCGCCCTGCTTTGCAGTCTGGAGGTGACATCAGCACAAAACAAGTGGAGTTTTCTTTGGCAGTTTGTGCTCGGTGGCAAATGGCTTTGATCAGATAATGTCTGGTCAGGAATGCTCACAGGCAGTGTTTTAGCCCATGCTCTACCTGAAGCTTTTCTTATTCTGCTTCAGAGCCGGGTAAGGAGTTCAGGAGATAAACCTGACCATCAGTAAAACCAGATATCAAAACAAGGAGTAGGAAAACACTGTAACTTAAACCTTCATTTGTGTTCAGATCTGTAGTCATGACAGAGCTTAAAGCATCAGGTTTACTGCAGTTGTGAGACCGCCTGAATGCAAAGGGTGTCGGTCCACAAAGCAGTGAATAATGACAGGAAAAGTGATGGAAGGCGTATTACGATCTGACTTCTTCACCCTCGCCCGAGGTGATCACAGTGCCTTCCTGATGCTCTGTGTTACCTGTGCCTGTGCAGCATTGTGTACAGCAGCATTAACACTCCGTGATGGTGGCAGCTGCGGAGCGTTCCCCTTCCAGGTGCTGTTGGTTGGACGTCTACGTTCTGTTACTGGATAGCAGTCTCTGTAGGTGCTTTTCTTTCTAGGAAACAGCTTTTTCTGACAACGTGACTTGAAACAGTGACTCAAAATTCCTTCCCACATTAAATGGGTCCGAGAGGAATTTCTAGTCGTTGCGGAAACGCTGATTTAAGGTTCCAGGATAATTTCCATGGACATGTTTCATGGAATTAATTTTCGTTTGACATATTTTCTTACATAATTAATTAGACTGCTGTCGGGCCTCTCGTTCTGTGAACATCAGGCTGCTTTCAGTGCCTGCTGCTGCTGTTCCCCATCCTCCTTGTGCCCTGTGGGGCGGGCAGGGCTGCAGCAGGAGCCCTGCTCCCTCACTGGCTCTGCAGAAGGCTGTGGATGCAGCAGAGCTTCACTGCACCAGACTTCTCACTTCTTTTTCCTCCCCTTTATGTGTGTTGTCTTCTAATAATACCTTCTATATGAATTCATCGCCTACAGCACAGACATTAGATAAATAAAGCGAGCGTGGGCCCAGAGCCAACCTGGATTGCATAAATATACTGAAATCTTGAGTAGTTAGGCTTTGCTTGCTGGGACAGTGTAAGCAGTGCTTGTTCCTGGTGCAAGGCTTCTGGACAACTGGAGCAGGAAGGCAGCGAGGAGGGGCCGTATGGATGGCGCATATTGCTCAGGTGCTCCTGCCCAACTCCCTGCTGGGTTTTCAGCAGCTGAGTGCTGCATTTCCTTCTCCTGAGTTATATTTGTGCTTTGCTGAGATGCCTGCAAAGTGACAGCCAGATTTTGGCTTCCAAAGGAGCAGAGAGGGCAGTAATCTGCAGGCAGAAAGCTGTGCAGTCTCCTTTCCATGGGCACTCATGCCACGGATTCTAGAGGTGTGTCAACTGAAAGGCAGCTTTAGGATTTAAAGCAGCAGACTAAGATGAGAGAGCAAAGCAGAGAATCACAGCCTGCCACAGCAGCCCATAGCTGTCTGAGCTGAAGATGCAGAAACCTGTTTGTCTGGCTTCAGCTTTGTGTGGAAAAGGAGAGGAGAGTCAGTCCTTTCTGTCAGCAGAGCCTGAGCATCACAAGTGTCCAAACATCACACGTACCCAAATATCACAGGTACCCAAACATCACTGGTATCCAAACATCACATCTGTGACTATGATTCCACCTTTGACACCACTGTTTTCATCTGTTCCAAGTCATACTGCTGCTGCATTTGAATCAGCAAGCTTATTAAATTAAACATTTGTTGGCCTTAGAGCAGGCAAACACACACATCTAGAGGAGATGTGCCAGAAAGGGCCCTATGGTGTGGGATTTTGCATGCAGCATCAGGGAGCATCCATGGTAGGATGGTGGCTCTGAGCTTCATACATCAGCGGGCTTTGTTAGCAGCCCTGCTAATTGCTTTGGTTTGTAAAGTAAAGCTCAGTACAGCACTTAGCAGGATAAGAAATGCAGATGAAAAACAAACCTTGATGAAGTGTCTCATTAACTAAAAAGGCAGTGATTTCTGGCATTAACCCACCCCACACACATATAGAAGGCTGCTTATAATGTCTTGGCAAATATGCAATAAACAGACGATCAGAATGCACCTTGGAGCAGGTTCAGGTTTGTGCTGCTCGTGCTTTATAGGGGTGTGATTCCCCTGACATCAAGCTGGGGCAGCACAGCACGGGGCCGGGGCTCTGCCTCATCCCTCCCACCTCTCTGCACATTGGGCCTTTCTCTTCCCATGTGCTGAGCTTACAGGGAAGCAAACAAATAGGATCATCTTGAGCCAGTGTGAAAAAGCAGCCCTTTCCAAGCTCGTGGTGGGAGGATCGATCATCATGCAGGCACAGAGCGTGACCGCATAAATCTTTGCTTCCAACCTAACTCCTGTCGTTTGGTAGAACACATTCAGGCTGATTAACACTGACACGTTCAGAGTCCCAGTGGTGAGCGTGGCTGGAGCTGACACCTAATGAAGGACATTGGGATCCTCTTTGTTTTTGCTAACAGAAGGGAAAACAGAACAGCTACATATCATCCATCTGAAAAGGACTGTAATTACCGCTCCCCAAAATTATTTCTTATTTGATGAAATGTCTCTTTAGGCTGAACAAAGGAATTTTCAGAGTGGAGAGCACTGGAGGGCAGGATGGGGAACACAGGCAAGAGCTCTGTTCAATTACAGGGAGAAAAATGCTCTCGCCGTTATGACGCAGTTTGTGGGAGATCTCATTAGAAACTTTGCCAGGCCAGAGCAATGTGTACTTTTTTATACAGAGATTCTGTATCTATTTATACTGACCCTACCCGCTGTGAATCACTATCTGTAGTTCTTCAAGAGGCACGAAAGACATGCAGCTCATTCCTGCCTGCAAGTTTCAAAAGGGAGCTGCTTCCTTTTCTACCAGCAAAATGCCAGATGAATTCTTGCAGTGAGGATGCTGCCAAGCCTGGGAACACCCTGCTGCATCAGAAAGGAAAATGCAAGTGGATGGGTTGCTCTGGCCCCATTGAGCAGTCGGTCCTCTGACACTCCTTTAGGATAGGGATGCTTCTAGCCCAAGGGAGCTGCCCCAGGGGCGGGGGGGGGGGGGCTCTCCTCTCCTTGTCTCCTTCTCTCCTTGTCTTCTCTTTTCCCCTTCCCTTCCCTTCCCTTCCCTTCCCTTTTCTTCCCTTCCCTTCATCTCTTTTCTTCTCTTTTGCTTTTGTTTCTTTTCTCTAGAACAATGCTGCTGGTATATCTTTTTATTGCTTAGATTAAATAAATACTATGCACTGTAATGTAAAGTCAGGCCGTGTCGGAAATAACAGTGGATTTAACCTCTAGCACTGCTATAAAAGCAGCCGTAGTGAAATCTGGAGTAAATAATACAGCTGTGGAAATTACCTTTCTCCAGTTTATGCTGGTGGGAAAAAAATTTCTACTGTAATTAAGTGAGACCCTTGGTGTTAAGTTTCATGGGCACGCTCAGGGATGGGACGTGGGATTTCTCTAAACGCTTAATGAAAGGGGCTTGAAGTCAAAACAGGCAACAAAAACAAGAAAACCTAATTTTTGGGTGTTCTTGTGATAGAGACCATCAGAGCAGGTCATAACCAGCCAGTGACGGAGTAAATGTGCAAGCAAGTAATACCCACTGCAAACAGCAGAGCCCAGACCCTGGTGACAGCACAACAGTCCTGGCATCGTGCGGCTCTACCAGCTTGATGGCACACTGCTGGCAGCCCAACAGGACAGGGAATACCAATCCCCCTGCAAAGCAGACTAAAGCCAAACCCTTTCCTTTCTCACTGCTGCCCGACATGGATGTGATGAGATGAATTCCCTAAAAGACAGAAACCTTTAATTGTAGCACTGAGCTTGGATTTATGGAGATGGTTTTAGTGGATGAGCAAAGAGCAAAGCTTGGCCAATACGATCCCATGCCAGATCTACAACATTTTTGCCAACAGCCATGCTCTGCTGATATTCCTAATACCACATACAGTGTTTTAATGGGCGTTGTTTCATAGCTGCCCTTATGGTCACTGAGCCTGCTCAAAGATTAGAGTCTGTTGCCTGACCCTCCAAGAGCAGGTATTCTGTGGTGTATTCTGTGGTGCATTGGGGATCAGTGCTAATACTGAAAGGCAGGCTGTGCAGAGGGAAACACTGTGCCAAGCACTGACAGAGCCCTGTAGGGCTGTCCAGGCAGCAGCACTGGGCCTATTTCATCAAAGCTCATCAGCACAGGCAGGAAAACAGGCAGCCTTTGGGGTACCAGATCCCTAATGAGGTTCAGGAGACTGCAATGAATAGGTAAAGCTGCGAGTGCCGAACTGCCACTACCCTCAGGCCAAACTGAGAAACTATCTGCTCCCAGGATTGCTGCATGCTGGCAATCACCCTAACATAATTAAGTAGTTTATTCTATCATGTTTTGATAAATTCCAACCTTCACCCTCCAGCTCACCGCCGCTCCGTGTGCTGCCTGATGTTTGTGGTGTACGGGGATTTGTTTCTGCCGTTCATTAATTCTTTCAAATTAAATGCACTTGGGAGGGGAAAATATTGATGGTAAAATAAATAGCAGCTTTCTCACAGAGGGCTGCAGAGCGTTTTGCCTTGAGTCTTGATTCACACTAAGCCAAGTTTTTCTAGCCCTGTGAAGTCATAGGTTTTCCTGCTGCAAATTGATAAAACATACCTGTTTGCCTTTTAAACCGATAACCCGGTGCAGCATGCTGCTGTGAAAAAGGCACAACATGACCTCAGCAGGACTGAGCTTCATTTTGGATGATGTCTTTCTGACATTTGTTAGCCAAAGCAAATGCAAATGACATGCTGGAATGATTAAAGTGTTCACTCTTTGCCTTAGCTGATGTTTTGACTCTGCAAAATAGGTATAACGTGCACTCGGTTCTCAGTCAAAACAGTTCCTAGCAGCAATCCTGGCTAGAAGATTATCCAAACTGAGTGGGAAGTGCATGTCCCATGGGCTGCAAAGTCAACGGACCCAGACCTTGGGGTAAAGCCCCAGAGATGACCAAGGGGGATATTTACTCAAGTGTAATTAACTTAATCAGCCACTGGGTATCAGTATTGTCTCACATCAATACGCAAATGAGATTATTTGTATGGAGCTGAACAACTTGACCATGAAAGAGGCGTTGCTGGGGGCTGAAGCCAGGCCTCCCAATGGCTGTGTGAGCACGAGGGGCTGGGGATGATGGCTTCAGCTCCCTGGTAGCTCAGACAGAGCTTGTCCAGCTGCAGACCCTGCCAAGCTGGCCTCACTGGGCGGGTTCACCTCTCAGGAAAGGAGCTGTGAAGTGTTTCTGTCCATGAGCTCTGTAACTGGGATCAAATGGGATTTGGAGACGTTAAGCCAAGTGTGGCCTCAGTAGGACCGTGAGGGATGTGCCTGTTTGAGTCAGTGCTGTGTGACGTTGATCTCGGTCCTCCTGGGGCTGTCCCCAGTTGTGCTCTGTCCCCGGGGCAGGATTCCTCACAAGCCGGGGATGGGAGCTAGTGGGATTTCTGCCTGACTTTCTGTTTGGTTCTGGCTCCAGGTAACAGTTGCTTCCCTTTCAGCTGCCTTACAGGCTTGTTTCCCTTGCCAAAATGCTAATTTAGCTCTTCAGCTATGTTTAAAAATAAAATAAAAAAAATCCTCCACTTCTCAGGGCAATAAAAGGCCAAAAGGAATATAAAAAGTTCACCAGACTGGTCAGTTCGCTCCCCGCTGTGCCTTCCCGGGGCACTGCAGCAAAACACAGGCGCAAAATCCAAAGCAAACTGTGTCCTCTTGGCTCCCGAGCCCAGCCCTGCTGCCCTGTGCCCACAGCCCTGCTCCTCCTGGGGCTGCAGGAGCATCGAGAGCTCCGCTCCTCACACCTGCATCATCCCCATGCACCGCTTCCCCACTGTTTGGGCACGAAGCCCCAGCAGAGAGCCCCAGCACTGAGGGTTTCTCCCCTTTGGTCCTGTCTGAAGGGAGATATCCACCTTCTCCCTGCTGTCTTCCTCCCATTCCCCGGTGTCCCACAAACGGACCTGGCTGAGCAGTGAGGCTGAAGTCCTCTGCCTGGCTTCGGTCTGTTTTGGTACCAGCTGCAGCACCACTGGATGCCACAGAGGGATATCTTTAAAACTACAAACAAGATTATGGCAATGCATTGGATTTGTAGAAACTGTGAGGTTGGTGTAACCTGTAGGATCCCAGGAGGTGTATTCAATTCTTACTTAGTTCAGGTCTTACAATGTCAGACAGGAAGCTCAGCTAACTGGAGTGGTTATTTTTATGGCCAAACATTGCAGTGTTTATCGATCCAGAGTAAAGTTAAAACTAGTTCCAAGCCCATATAAGCAAAATACAAAGTGCTCACCAGAGAACTTCCCTGCAATGATTCATTTTGTTCTGTTGGGATCAGCTCACAGGCAATGCACATCTCCCCTCCACATCTCTCTCTTTTTTGTCGTCGTGCCTTTTGAGACTAGGGAAAAACCCCTGCTCACATATTAGAAATGGAGGAACATCCCAAGTGATCATCCCACAGCCTGAGAAGCATCCCAGGAACGCATCACCAAAGGCTCTGAAATGGTAACCGGGAGCAGGCGAACTTGTGCAACTAGCCCTGCACTCACTGAGCTGTGAAAAGTGTGAGTGCTGAAAACAGCCCAGCTCTGCTTGTATGGGAAAGGCTCTGGGTGTGCAAGGCCTGGCAGCATGGCTGCTGTGGGATCCTGCTGCCTGCTGGCCTGCTGGGAAATATTTCTTATGCACAGGGCATTTCTGAGAGGCAGAAGGGCTTTGATTCTTTGATTGCAGTACTGTCTGCGGGCTTGTTACATGGCTGCAGTACTGGTTGTTACCTCAGGTGTGTGGACACTGCTTTGAACTGTGCTACAGACAGGGGTTGGAGCTCCTGAATGGACACTTTTCTGCCTTTTTTCTTTTGTTTGTTTCTTTTTTCTTTTTCTTTTTTTTGCTCTATCTCTCCTTAAAGTTAAAGATGTGCCACAGGGAAAGAGAGGTCTTGTTTGGTTTGTGTTCTGTGTTGAATTTCAGATCATTGTATGGAGAGCAGCAATTTGCTTTATTCAGTACAGGGTCTCATTTCTCAGAGCTGGTTGATCATGGAGAGAAGCACTTACACAGTGCTCTTGCTTCTATACAAGGCTGAGGCTGGGGGGCAGCGGCCGTACCCGACCACAGGCCCACGCACGGCCTTCCCCCAGGGCTCAGCTCTAAGCACGTGCTGCAGTTTGCACCCTCAGCCCGCTGCATATGGAGGAATTTAGCAAAAGCCATTTGGCTGAATCAGAAGCTGAGAGGATCAAAAGCAGAGCACTGTGCAGACTCAGGGAGTGTGCCAGCTGTGCCCAGAGCTTGGGCACCATGGACTCAACAACCGAGGGGGGAGTGAAGAGCAGGTGGGATGCTGAAATATGGGAAAGGGGAAATGTGGCTCCAACACCTGAGCAAAAAGTGTGCAACTCTAAAGCAAAGAAACCCCTGACATGACATGCACAGCCACCAGCATTCTGCAAAGATACGTTTTTAACTGCAACTAGTGTTGAGTATTGAGCTCAACCATGTTTCAATGCAGCGTACGCCTTGTCTCCCTTAATGCTTATCCTGTTCTCATCAGTTTTGCTTTATTTTTCACCAAATATCTTTTTATCCTGAACAAGAAGGACCCTAATCATTTCAGGGTGCTTGCCACCTACTATCAGTGGTTATTTTGGGGCTAGCTCGGCAAAGCTTTAAAATGTCTGAACTGCATTAAAATAAGTTGTTGGCATTCCAGCCCAAACCTCAGGAGGCAGGAATACACCATGAGACATGGAGGGAAGCGCTGCTATAATAAAGCATGCATGTAATGAGGTTTGATGTGCCTGAAATTCAAAGTCTGGTCCACATTATGAAACATTCGCTGGTTTAACTAAATCAGTTTCAAATTGATCTAATTAAACTCCTAGACAGCCTCAGTGTAGACATCTTCATGTTGGTTTTATCCTTTTCTAACCCAGTTTAGCTAAAACACATTAGGAAAACCTGGCCGGTAAATCTTTGGAGGGGATTGCCATTTGCAGATCGGAGCAAGGCTGCTGATGAGATCTGTTCTCAGAGATCTTGCTTCCTTGGCTTCTTGCAGCTCTCGTTTGCTCCTCCTTAGCCCTGACGTCGGGCACCGCTGAGCAGCGCCAACTCATGGCAGAAAAGAGGGATGACCATCCTGCACCGTAGGGTGACTGACAAACCAGGAGCACAAATGGCATGCTGCGAAACCCCTGTAGATTTTGATCTCCTGTAACAAACACAGGGCTGGAAATTGCCCTCAAGGCTGGACACTCAGTGTCTGAATTCCTGCACGTGGCTCTGGTGGGGCTTCCAGGCTGGGATCCACAACAGACAGAAGAGCCACAACACATGAAGAGCCACATATCCATGAGCAGCGCTGGCAAAACGTTCATACAGAAACGGTTCTTCTGTGCCGCTCTGCAAAGGCTGTTGATACTGCCCAGGTCCATGTCGGGCACGGTGCATTCCTTGGGGTGAAGCGCAGCCGTTCATGTCCTCAAACTGCTGGTGGCCTTCAGAGGCAGCCCTCCCACTTGGCATAATGCTGGGCAGCCTTACACTGCCACTGTGTTGCGGGGCTGTACCAAGGGATGCAACTGAAAGAATCCCTTCTAGTGGGAAAGAGAGGCTCAGTGTTGCGCTCGTTCGATTTTTCTTTGCAGGAGAAGGAGCGATGATGCCAATTCTGAACTCAAGCATGGACACTGCAGAGGTTAATGTACCCCTGGAGATTGTGGCACAAAACTGTCTGTCAGACAAAACTGTTTTTTGGGACAGGGAGGTGGAGGACATAAAAGTACATTATATTCTGTTGACCATTAATTGTATAAATAAAACTCCACTAAGAATGTTTTGATATGCCACTCTGTTTTCTCATAAAATACAGGGATTCCTGAAGCTGTGTAGAAATTCCATAGTAAACAAAAAACCTGGCAAATTCTATCCATCCCATGGAACATGGACAGATATTCACAGTTCTCTGCGGAGTAACAGGATCGTGTGAGCAGGACGGGCTGCAGGTCGGTCCAAAAAAGACAGGGACAGAACAGCCAATGGAAAACTGCAACTCTTCTGCTGTGTGCCCATCCTGGGAGAAGGAGCTTCCATCTCCTGGGGGCTGGGGACCCCTCCTGCCTTTGTGAGACAGCACAGGTGACATTTTGTGAAGGCCAGAGGTTTGATCATGATGTTCTGGTCTTTAAATCCCTCTAAAGGGGAAGATTTGTTGTAGCTGTTCTTGTGTATTTGGGATGGAGAAATCGGTGCTTTGTTCACGGACATGCTCTCCAGTATTGCCTGCTGCCCAGCGACTAGGAGGCATCAATATGTTTTTTGGAAAACTTTTAAAGGCACATCTGAGTGATTCTGACAGCGGCTGCGTGCCTGTGGCTAATGAAAGGTTTTCACATTCTTTTCCATATACTTCAAAATGCCAAAGGAAATGTCCCAGTGACTCAAATTATAGGTGTTGCTCAGGAGAAATGGCTGCATTGTTGTTGAACACTTGGAATTGGCAGCGGGCTGGAAGAAGGCGCTGGGCACCCGCAGCTGCCTTAGCCACCTCCAGCAGCAGGTCAGTGGGCAGCCCCGAGCTCTGCGAGCAGCAGCCTAACGGGACCAGCCCTGCCCCACTGCCACACTCTGATATGATTCTGTCTCTCAAATCTGCCTGTTCCCTGTGAAAACAAAAGTGAGTTTTGTTTCAGTCTCAAAGCATTCATCCTATGAAATTAAGCCACAGATGGATTTGGAGAGGTATGGCTGATATTACTGGACATTCACAAGAGGATAAAGTGTATCTGCATCCCACAGCTGGAGATGTTCTGCAGTCCCTCTGCTATTTATTTTATTTCTTTAACATCTTGACAGTAAAACTGTTGGAACCAGGTTTGCCAAAGATATTTCTTTTTCTTCCAACTTATCGTCTCCTCTCAACCTGTCTAAGGAAAGCATTCTTGGCATGGCAGAGGGAGCCCTTTATCCCACTGCTTTGCCTTTGAAGTTGAGTTCTGCAACACGATTGGGATGTGGCCAGGAGAGAAAAAACGAAGCATGGCGCTGCCAGTTGGCTGCATGTTCGTTGCGCAAAGGTGGTATTGGAGGAAAAACTTCCATCTCACAGAAGAAGCAGTGGGAGGACGGTATTGTTGGTTCTGTTTACATTACCTGATGCAACACGGAAGCTGCATTCGAGATTGAGGCCCAGGTGTGCTCTATACAAACTCAGGTTGGCAGCCAGCTCCTGCACTGATGGATTTCGTACAAGCAACAAGTCCACACCACAGGCAGCGTTACGGGCTCCACACTGCAAGGTGAGATCTACCGTGAGCGTGTTGGCTTCCTTAGCTGCATCCCATAGCAACTCCCTGCTTCTTGTTTCATCTTAGCATGCTGAAAGCACCTTTTAACAGTGACATCATACTTTGTTCACGTCGTCTTGCAAAGTACATGGGGTTTGGACCGACTTGCTAATATGCATAAACCTATATAAAGCCTTATCTACATTGGTTTACTGTGGGTAAATGAACATCTGGTATAAATAGTGATTGAAGTGAGCAGCTTTGTGCTGAGCTCTGCTGAGAACTGGGCTAGGGAGAAAAGGCTTCATCCACATCCAATGTTATTAATGTGCTGAAGGCTACATAACGAAGGTTTGCAGGCACAGCAGTGCTGTGGGCCTTGAAAACCTGTCTGGGATAAACGCTGTGTTTGATCTGTTGTGAATTCAGACTTCTAGCCCCAGATGAAAAATAAGGCCTTGGGGAGATGGATCTGGGTGACGTTTTGGATAGTGCTTGTGAGCTAGTGGAGGCTGAAAATCTGTTAAAGACCAAGAAGCTTTAATAACCCGGATGATGATTTACTACTGTTTTATTCAATGATTTATAGCCTGTTCCTTATCACAGAGGCAGGATCCAAACGCCGGATTTAATAAAAGCACACAATTCTTGTTTCTTTCTCAGCAGCTGATAGACAGAAAGGACATTCCACAGCAAAGAGCAGTCTCTTCCTAGCATCTAACCACCCCCTCACACCAAAACTGGACACAGCGAGCACTGCCAGCGCTGCCTGGGCATCTCTCTGCCCATGTAATTTCAGTAGCACAGCCGTTCCCTCCGCCTGCAGTGTGGCCTCCCTAAATACAGCCCGAATTCCATGCTCCCATCCCCCTGTCTGCCATAGGTGCCCCAAAATAACACAGCCACAGCTCTCACGAGTCCCAGAGGGAAGGACCCACGGGTTCCTGCCTGCGGCGGGTGCTGAGGAGCTGCAGGCAGCCCAGGGAGATGACTCTCCTGTCCCAAACATCACTGCTGCTCCGTATTTCCCAAGTGCTCTCGTCTTTCCAGCTAGATTGTGATTCTTTGATTTCTCCTCCTGTCCTCGGTAATTGTTTTTCACAAGAACAAATAGCCCGAGGCGGAACTGGAAAGCAAACAGGGGATAAATCCATCCTCACAGCGCTTTTCTTGTGTACGCCTTTGTATCAGCGAGGTTCAAAGAAGGTATCTCCTTACCCCGCCTGCGCTGTTTAGCATTTTTTATTAACAAAGTCCTCTTTTAGGCTGCAGCCCATTGAGGTTCATTAATCAACAATTGCCGTGAAGTGAAAAATTCTCAAACTTCCAAAAATCTTTTTCTTGGAGTGAGTTAATACTAACAATGAAGTTTTCCTTGGCTAACCGTGCCGTGCTTTGATGTGTCTGGGTGAGAAACTGAAAGCCACAAAGGTGTTATAAACCGGGCACCGGTCACAGCCTTAGACGGGCTGGTATGTGCTCTTACCCAGTAAATATATATAGGATAGCGAGGATTAGTGTTTGTTTTATGTGAGAAAGAATTTTTGGCATCTCAGTGATTTTCTTATCAGTTTTTTCATGACTTGAACTTTATATATATCCTTTTGAAGAACAGCAAGTTCCTCTCCCTGCCCTGAAAATGGCACTGAAAATGGTCACCCAAAGCCCATTCCTGGCGTAACACTGGGTTACGTTATTTCTGGCAGCAGGGATAACACAGCTCTTCTCAATTCTGGGGGCGGGCTGCTATGGCTGTGTGCTCCCCTGAGAGCCTCCGAGCACCGCGGGCACAGCCTGGCACTCGCACTGCCGCGATGGAAGAGCACGCTGCTGCCCTGTGCCATGCGTGGGGTTTTGCAGTGGTGCTGCTTGCGGGAATCTTTTTTAATACGAAAACACAAGCAGAGAAAAATGTCGTGGATTAAGTTTGAGTTTTGAGAGTGTAAAGTCCCTAAAGTTGCGCCCCTGGGGCAAAACAAATAGGAATTCTCCCCGGGCTTTGTAGGGCAGTGGATAGGGCTGATGGACCGACAGCTCTGCGCTGCTCCATGCTCCGTGCTGTTCCCGGCCAGCTCCGTGCTCCGGGGGTCACCGGGAGGCAGAGCATTCCACAAAACCAAGATTGCAGAAGCCAGAGCGCTGCCCCTCCAACGCCTACAAACCACAGACTCCAGCAGTCCTCTGCCCTCCGCGCCGAGGGAAGTTCTGTCGCTCACCGACGCGGCTTCGCCGTGACTGCTGCCATTGTTCTGACGGATGAGGCCATTGCTTGGGTCTCTGTCTGCAGCAGTATTGTTATTTTTTAACCTACTATAAAAAGTGAGCAGCAAGGAGAGGCACCGCTCTGTCCTTCATGAATACGGCTTGTTTGCCATTGATAACAGCGACCGGGGTGCTCCTTCCTCCAGAGAGCCTGAAGTGGACAGAGTCACCCGTCGTCGTTTCTGTTTTTGCGCGCGCCTATTTTTGTTGCACGCATTTCAAATTACTGTATTTTTCTAACAGTTAAAGACCGCGTTTTGCACGCATAGCACATTCTGTAAAACCCTCGGAAAAAAATTGGCAGTGTGAATTCTCTCTCCGGTGGGGTTGGAAGGATTTTAAAGTCTGATGGAGGGAGGCGATGCCAGCTTTCTGCACACAGATCCTGAAACGAGCGGCGGTGACCAAACAGCTCATGTGCAAGCTTGGTGCACACACAGCGAGCAGCAGCCGTTGGAGAAAAGCTCGCAAACAAGAGCTCGTTTCTTATCTCACATCAGCTCATGTGCAAACAAATGAGATATTTCTCTGCAGTCACTGAGGTCTAAAACCTGTAGGGTTACAGAAGCAAGGCCCATGGGCTCAGTCTAAGGTAGGGAAGGGACAGGGACGGGGATGGGGCTTCTCTCCCAGCTCTGCTTCTTTGTGGCAGAGGACTTTTGGTCATCCACAGGTATCTGCTGGGGAGACATAACGTGCTTGTTCCCAATACTGCCATGTGCTTTGGTACGGCCAGTCTGGGGAAAACCAAGTGAAAATGGATGGGAGTGCTGCTCAGGGGCATCCCACTGCGGAGGGACTTAGTGCGGAGGTCCACGCGGCTGTTGGTTAGAATTGATTCAGTAACTTTTAAAACAAACCTAAGAGAAAATAGATGGAAATTCTTCCATAATTGGCAGGATAGCTCCGGCATTGTCCTTATTTTTATATCATTTTAATGAGGTTGTTTTTCCGCCCCGTTTCCACTCTCTTGGTTTGCTTTCCCCGAAGACAGTAAACAACTCCACACAGGAAAGCGCTCCGATTTCCACTGTTAATAATTTGGGCCTTGGGTAAGTGAGAAGGGCTGTTTGAAGAGAAAAAAAAAATAGATAAATATAAAAATCAGAAGCTCTGTTTGGCTTTGCAAACAAAAGTAACCCAAAAATAAACAGGCCTGCCCAGCGAGAAGAGGCGCTGAGGAGGTGGGTGCCAGCCAAAGGGGCAGATGTAAAGAGCATTTCCTATTTGGTTGAGCAACTGCAGACTTTTGTCTCCAGTCTGCATGCATTTCCTCCAATGATTCACCATAAATGTGCATTTATAAATACACTCCACCTTGGCCTGGCACACTGATTGCAGGCTGGTTGCTTACTTTTAAAAAAAAAAAGCTATACCCCCCATTTTTGAATGATACCTGTGTGGCAATATGTTTTTACAGAACTGTTTCCAGGCTGTTTGTTTTATTTATGCTGAGGGGCTGTGACTGTGAGAGATGGGACCTGTGGGTTTCTCATTGCATCTGAGTAACGATTCATTAGGAACTTATTTAGGGAGGGGCAATGTTACAGCGTCCATGCTGCACATGGCTGGGGCTTTGGGAGCTGCTCGTGGGGCTTTGGCTGGAGGCTGGGAAGCTGGGGCTGAGCTGGGGCTGCTTGATGGTGTCCTACCCCAAGCGTTGGTTTACGTGCATTTGTTCAAAAGAACATTCCCAGAGTGATATTCAAGAGAGACTCCTAGCAAGGCAGCTTGTAGCACAGCCAAGCAGCATGTTATTTCTCACTCCCCTAACTCCAGTCTTGAGCCTGGCCTTGCAGCCTTACAGCCATGGGAAGCTGCTCAAAATAGCTGTGTTCTGAAAAAGTCATAGCAAGAATGTGGTGTGTGCTGGGCTCATTGGTACCCAGGTGCTGGGTTGGACCAACGTTGTGCATCAGCGTGGCTGAAATGCTGGCTGGCTTGGGCTGAGCTAAACCCACCTTATGGTCAACTCTTCATGTGCACAAATCTTCCCTGCTCCGACGTCATGGCATTGGAGCTGGGTGAAGGTTGGCCCGAAGACTTGTTGGTCTTTGAGGTCTTCTCCAAGCTTACGATTCTATGAATGTGCCATTCCTTACTCCAGGTGCTGCTCTGAGTGCTTCTAGATGGCAGTGTATTGCAGCAGGGTGCGAGGGATCCAGGATCCCAAATGTTCTTCTGGTGTTATTACAAACGTGGGCATCACTCACACGAAGCTACAGCTGTTCTGCTATTTAAATATCTCTCTGTCAGAAGGGAAGTGGAGGAGCACGTAAAGACATTTAAATGTTTTTTAGAACAAGAGCTAGTCAACAGTAAATATTTGCAGCTTTTTTCAATGGTCTGGTCCTGAAGGTGCTTAAAGCTCTCCTGAGCTCTGCCTGACTCCTGGAGCCACAGCAAAATGCACAAAGCTGAGGGCTGAGTCTGCAGAGAGCGAAAGGTGCAGCGCAGTGAAAACAAAGGCAGGGCCGTCCTGGGCTGCAGAGCACACGGCTCCCTCATGAAAGTGTTTGGCCTCCTCTCAGGAATAACATGGCCGTGCTTGTAGCTCCAAAAGAAGCCCTGAATGATATTAATACATTCATTAGAACGAGTTCAAAGAAAATCATCTTAATTAGCTTGCCTGGCTGAAACTGAGGTTCATTAATCTAAAGTAGATTAACCTGATGGTAATGCCATTAAAGCTGGCTGGGATATTAATGAAATATATGCAGTTGCAGAGCCCCATGTCCTCCTTTCAGTCACGTACTGATAGAGCTGCCTCTGCTCTCTGCTTGCTACGCTGTGGTTGCTTTCACCTTTTTTACCTGTTTTACAGCTACTGCCAGAGCTCGGCAACGCGGCCACAGGGCTGCTTTGGGGACGTGCTGCAGGGACAGCATCCCACGGAGAGCACAGGGAAAGCAGCTCACTCTGTGTGAACAGCTTGCTGGAGCAGAGCGTGCACGTGCATGTCTGCAGCAGGCACAGATCTGCCCATGCAGGGAGCACGCAGGCGTTTTACAGGGCAAACTGCGGTGCAGGGCCTCGAAAAGGTGACCTGCTTTTTGAGTAGCTGTTGGTGCACAGTGTGCAGCAAGGATCTAAAAGCTTCCAGAAACTCAGCGAAGACCCAGAGGGCTTAAAATGGCCTTCGCCTTCTCCCCAGGCTCCAGTATTCTTAATCTCAACTCTTTTTAGTCTTTGACACATCATTAAAGTGACAGTTCAAGACCAGCTCTGAGATCAAAGCCCTGCAGAGCTTCTATCGTGTTGCAGCGCTCGCGGCAGCCCTTTCCCCGGCTCCCTCCTCCTGCCCTGCCCCTGTCCCAGGATCTGCCCCTCTTCTGGGTTACCCTGGGTCCCACGGGGCCAGGCTCAGCCCAGACACCCCAACGAGAAGTTCATGGATTGAGGGATGTGCTGCCCAAACAGCACCGGGTTCGGGCACAGTGCTATGCAAATACACACAAATGCAGGATGCAAATAGGGAAAGTTTGCAAAATCAGCTCTGATCCCAAGTGCCAGGACATGGGACGGCACGTGGGGTTGGAGAGCTGGATTCCTCCCTGCCCCTTCTGGGGAGTGCTGCTGCAGGGAGCCCTGCCTGACTCTGGAGGTCTCAGGTGTTGCCACGTGGGCCTTCAGCTGGCACTGAGCGAAGGAAGCCCAGACAGCCCCGATGGCCCATTTCCATACCCCCCTGCCTAGCTAAGTGTTGAGCATGTGTTACATCTTCATTTGTAGAAATATATTAGTATATATCTGTATTTGTATTTGACACATTGACCCAGAAATGGAAGGAAACCCACAGGCACATGGCATGGCTCTAGGGACCTTCCTTCCCCTGCAGAGGCTGTGCCACAGCTCTGGTGGGAGCTGTGCCCGGCAGCGGCTCCGCTCCAGCCCAGTGCTGCCTCTCCCAGCGCTGGCTGCCGGCTGACTCAGTGTCTTTCTCTCACTGCACTGTAAATCCTGGGCTGGCGCGCGGCATATTTACAAGGTAATACGGCGTGATGCATCATAAAGACACTTTTGAAGAATTTCTGTTATTAAAAACTGCCCATGGAAAGAATTAGGTCAGGTGTTTACAAGTCAAAGCTTTGGGGATAATTAGGTGGAAGGCAGCAGCCCCAGAGAAGAGGGCTATTTTCCAGCCCTCCAGAAGCGTGCAGCGATGCCTGCAGTGCCCACCTACCTTCTGCAGGGTCTGCTCCAGCCGCTGCCTGGGAATGGGGGCAGAAAGCAGAGTTCAGAAAAATCTCCAAAAATTCAGAACCCCTGAGCAAACCTGTTGGTGTCCAGGCTTCCTATGAACGGTGTCACAGTGCTCTTAAGGGGGCTTGGTGCAAACACAGCCTCCAGCTTGCTGCTGCCACACACCAGCGTGAATTCTATACTACCTTTGAGGAAAGAAAGTTGTTTTCTTTTTTTTTTTTAAAAAAAAGGCCACTTGTTCCTTGTGCTGGAGAGGAGGGCCGGGACAGGGCGCTGGCTGTTTGTGCACTTCAAGCAGAGCGACCTCCTTGAACCCACCGCGCACAATGATGCTTTCCATGGAAAGTCTGGCTCTATTACCTTTGGCAAGGGCTGAGGGAATATTTTTGGAAGCTTTAAAATCCACTGTGGAACACGCTTCATTTTTGTTCATGTACAGTATCTCTATATTTATTCAATAAGAAAGGGTTCTGTGTTGCTGCGAGTGTCTCCTGACCTGCCAGCTCCTCTCCAGCAGCGCCCGCGGTGTCGGAAGGCGGCTGCAGGGCAAGGCTGAGTCCCAGGACACGCCAAGATCAGCCCGAGGAGACAGCCCCAGCCACATTGTGCTGGTTAAGGCTCCCTTGTTTAAAGTGGGAAGGATATAACCTGTTCACGGTGAGAGCTGGTTCCCATTTGCATGTAAGCCGTGCTGGAGGAGGGTAAAGGGGCCCTCTGCCCTAAATAGGAATCAGACCCCACATCTGTGTTTTCCGAAGTGTCCTTCCTTTCTGCCAGCAAAGCCAGGAAATGTCTCCTGAATCAGAAAAGGACTTTTTTTTTCAAAAAAATTACATATCGAGGTGCAAGAATGGGTGAGTGAGGGATGCTTTGCCCAGCACTCGCTGCAGGCAGTGCTCATACCTACGGGATGTGCTGGGGAAGGGCAGCAGGCCGGGCAGCGTGGGCAGCGGGTCCCACCCAGCTGGGCTTGTGCCTTCCCGGCTGGGGCTGCTGCTCTGTCTAGACTGGGTGAGAACTTGGCCTCGTGCGGAGTCTGCAGCCTGGGCGATGGGCGAGTCGGGGCTGGGCTGCGGCTTGCAGCCCTGCGGGCAGGAGGCTGCGTCTCTCCTGCAGAGGTCTGGGACCTCAGCGAGCTCTAATTGCCCCGAGCAGATGGCAGCACTGCCTGGTGGTGAGAACTGCCAACCTGCCGGTGATGTGACCCTGGTGCCGTCCTTGGGACAGCATCCCAGAGAAGAGGGGCTGAGGGGCGTCCGCACTGCAGAGCGTTCCCATGGCAGGGCAGTGTGGCTCCTGGCATGTGTCCCTGTGTCCTCGTGGCATCCTGCTGTGGAGATCCTACCTGACCCTTGTCATTATTTTAAAAATTGCCCTACAGCCTATCTCGAGTCATCTTTGCTGGAGTTTTCCTTGTCCTCTCTATCCCAGAGGTGGAGGAGGGAGCACCCAAGCACAATGCATGCAAGCACCTACTTTGCTGCTGTGCCAATTTTGGTTGGCAGGCTAAAATCAGCAGAGTGGCATCTTCTAAAAATGACCCATAATGGCAGAGATCTCCTGTGCTTCACTGAATTTCAGTCCCAAAAGGATGTGTGAGGATGAGTTAAGCCCCAGAGAATTGGGATCTCTAGGAAAAACAAACAGAAACAGCCTCTTAGCTATTGCAACTCCACTATCAAAACCCCTTTTCAGAAAATGTTTAGTTAAAGATTTTGTTTGGAACAAACATTGTTAAAGCATGACCATTGGGCTGCTTATTGGAGCCAGATGTTCATTACAAAGACATTTGGGCCCATTCAGTGATTCTGCATGCCCCGATAGGCTGGGGTGAGCAGGAGGATTTGGAAAGCAGTGACTCAGATCCTCAACTTGCCCAAAAATGCACAACCCCACTGAAAGTGCCTCACCCTGTGCCATTACGGGGAGATATTCGGTAATGGCCCACATCGTTCTTGTCTTTGTCTTTCTTATTTTGCTATTTTTTTTCATTTTTTTCTGGAATGGTTGACTTCTCTTGAGTTGTCCCTCTCTATTTTTCTATTAATCCTGCATACTTCTCGAATGCTCTTTTAGGAATACTTATCCCCAAGGGCTGACTTTCTTAACAATTACAAAACGAGTATCTGTTGACCTAATCCTGCAAGCTGCCGGGGTGTGACCATCCCACGTTAGCGGGTGGAATTGTGCCCTCGGAAGACGTGCAGAAATCCAACCCCCGTTTCCACCCTAAAGGCCACAGAGTGGAAAAAAAAACCAACAGCAGCTCTGCAAAGCTGATTTGGGTACTTCTTTTTAGAATTGTTTGGTTGATTTTTTTCTGCCTGACTGTTGATTACTGCTCCAGCACAGGGCAGCGATGAGCCAGTCCTTCTTTCTTGCAGAAGGGATTCTGATGCACAAAACCTTGTATTTTTTCCATCCTGAACAAAAGGGGGAAATGGAGGAGGGATGTGGAGAACAGCAAGGCGGATCCTCACAGCCTCTCCTGCCCTGGTGGTACATCATGTTCCAAGGAATATGGAGATGTAGCACTGAGGGATGTGGTTAGTAGGCATGGTGGGGATGTGTGGGGATGGAATAGATGATCTTGGAGGTCTTCTCCAGCCTAAATGATTCCATGGTTCTATGAGTGGGCCTGGGGGGTAGATGGTTTGATGGTTGGCCATGGTGATCTCAGAGGTCCTTTCCAACAGTAATGGTTCTATGGTTCTGTGATTCTATGGGAAAACTAAGATGAAAGGTGAACTCTTGAAGTGATGTGAAAAGGAAGTCTGCAACATCACAGAAACTTGAGTTTCCTTCTAGCAGCACATCGGCTATTGAAATATTTCTTTCACCCTGCATCAGAAGCGTTTCAGATGGCTGAAGGGCTGACGTTGGCTACTGGCCCCTCTGGTTCCTCAGCGGTCCATCACATCGTGCCTAGGCAGCACGGCAAACTTTGCTCAGTGGGACAACTGTCTGGGGCTTGTAAGACTTTCCGCCGCCCCGATTCTCAGTGACGTGACTCAGAGCTGTAAACATTGGCACCAGCTGCTCTTCTCACTGAAAGCATAAACCCATTGAGGGAAATCTGTTTTCTAAAAATAATCTGATCAATGAAAGGGCTCTCTCAGACCCTCTCCCCGCCTCCCTCGTAACGACTTCCTCAGCAGTAAACTGGGTTACAGGAGGGATGCCTCTCACCAGGACCCCACTGACCCGCTCTCAGTCCTCATTTAAAGACACTGAAGTTGCAACATAAGGCCATATGAAAAGATATTTAGAGCTTTGGGGTGACAGAGAGAACTGGAAGCACAATCATTGCATGGCGAGGTGAGCACGGCCCTGGTGCCTATGGAGGTTCTGAGGTGCAGAAGAAGATTTGTAATTTAGGTGTGTTATTCATAAGAGTGATGCCTGCAGGTGGCCAGCACTGTGAGCTGGTGACACCAGGCTGGGGCTCTCAGGTGCTCCCAGCCCGGCTCCCTGCCTGCTCTCCACCTGTCCGGGAAGGGTCAGGCAGAGGCGGATTTGTTGGCTGATGCTGTGGAATGCCAAATATTACTGTCTGCATGCTAGTAATTTTGGAAAGTCAGCAACAGTCAATCTATAATTTGCTCTTTGCTTAATAATACTCCCCACGACTCACGTTGTGTTGCAAAAGGCGTTGTTCAGATCCTGCTGTGATTAGGCTGTGTGAGAAGCTGCTAGAGTAAAACTACTGCTGAGCTCTGCACCAAAGTGTGTGGCACGGATGGAGGAGCAGTGTGACTGCACACCTCTCAGCAGGACGCCGGCCTCAGGTGCCCCCACCTTGGTGAAGCTGAAGGGCAGTTGTTCTGGGTTCAATCCCAGTCTCCACAGTCTTCCCGTCCTGCAGTTCCCAAAAACAAGGTCATCGCTGCCAGGACTGACTTTACCCTCCAGAGTTCTGTGCTGGGTATTATCCTTTATCTTTGGATGCTCTGAGATAGTTTCAGAGCGATGCATGTGTGGTCCAACTGCTGTGGATAGGACATGCTGGTAACAGTCATCTTTGTCTTCTTCCTTGCTCCTCCTAACGCCGTTTCCTCACTCTGAATCTACCCTTAGCTGCTGCAGATCAATACCCTTTTAAACAAATAGAAAGTGACCAGCTGGAGCCAGGATCCGTGCAGCCATGTGTTGCTGGCTGCAAAGCAGTGCTATGCCGCCATTGTTTTCTCCACTGTTGACTGCAATCCCACAAATGTAAGATGGGCATTTTGAAGCATTGCAGAACAAAGCTGCCTGCTGGAAGGAGAGGTGCCAACAACATAGTTGTGGCCACAGTAGAAAGAAACTTGGGATAACCTCCTGGTGCTATGGGCTGATCGTTTCATAGGGAGGCTTGCAGGGCTTCCTTCAGGTTGGCATATACGCTTCATCCCTGGACAGATGTCCTCACCTTGGTCTGATCACATTGCCCTGTACTTTGCTACCTGAGACACTGGAAGTGTATTATTTTAACCGACCTGCTCATTTTGCCTACAATTGGCCTATATCACTGCTGCACAAAGGGCGCACTTGCCCCGTACCGTGCCTCACAGATAAGGGATTGATGCTTTGGGAAGGGGAACGGTATCTGCAGCCAAGCAGGAAGGAAGAAAAGAGGGAATATGGAAAGAATAGGCAAGTTTCCAAGAGGGAGATGGGAAAGGAAGGGATGTCTGCAGGGAGAGGAGGAGCAGGAGATAGGAGCAGCCACAGGGCAGTAGCGATAACCCAGCGTGAAGGGGTGATGCAACAGGGTACCCTTTGCTGTCCCCAGGCCCATCTGCTGGGGACACAGGGCATGTCCTGAAATGCAGATGGCCCTCAGTGTGGGCGCAGTCCCAGCACACAAAGGACCGTTTCCATCCAAGTGTGACCACTGCCGTGGCACTGGCACTGTCCTGCTCCCAAGTCTCGCCAGAGATAATTAGTTTATTTTAAATGAGGGCTGAGATTCTTGCAGAATCAAAGCAAAGGGTTTTTAAGATAAAGCAAAAAAAAAGTTACTAAATTAAGAAACGAGGGCTTGTGATCGGTGGAGACCTCTGGAAAGCTGACATGAACGCATGCTGGGGGGTTAAAAGCAGAAGGGAAACAAAAAAGAACTCTATTATTTTTAGCTTTTAAGCTGCTGCCGCTGTTCTGCATGGTGGATCGCAGCCGGAGCACTTCAGCTCGTGCTTTCTGAGCTCATGGCCGCAGCTCCCAGCCCGCCCGCTGCCCCCGGCTGATGCCGCCGCAGATTTGGGCCGCGCACCGCAGCGAGCAGCCTCAGCCCTTTCTTCTCTAAACATGTGTGCTTTGAAAGGGAAAAGGTTGCTGCCAGCATGTCTGACTCCTTCGTCCTGACAACATCCGACCATCCACGTTATCAGCCCTTACTGGGACCTATCAAGAGACACAGTTAAACAAGCTCGTGTTTATCTGCGGGAAGCTGTATTAATTGCGCAGTGGGATAAAGAACTGGCCGGCACCAGGCAAATCTCACTGGCATGGGAAAGGGACAGAAGCCTCCCCTTAACAATGGGCTGCAGCAAAAGAAAGTCGCTCAGTGCTGGAGGCTTTTTTTTTTTCTTTTCTGCTTGCAGACTGCAGTATTTTGTTTAATAGCTCTTACTCCCATGTTTTGTTTGCACATTTTTTAAGTAAGAAAGCTGATAGCTGTGCTGTGTGTGCTTGGGGCTCACTCTGTGCTGAAGGCTCAGGGACAGGGCTGGGTTCGGTTTCCCATGGGGATGCTGGGGACGGGCTGTGGAGCAGTGGTGCCATGTGCTGGGCTCAGTGCTGCAGGGACCTGCAGCTCGGGGAGATGCTGGGCTTCCAGGGGAGCAGGACCTGTTGTCACCCATGTCTTGGAGCAAGTAGAAAAGGAGATGTCTAATCAGAGATGTCCTGCACGGTTTGCGGGCTCCTGGTTGTGGGTAGTTGTTCATCAGCTACCAAGAAAATCAAGGTGGAAATGGCAATATAATGCCCAATGTGAGCTTCCTGCAAACAGCCAGGAGGCATGGGAAGGAACCGCCTAAAAGAGAAATTCTGATGGCCGAAACCCATTCAGTTTGGGCACCATTTGCTTATCAGAGGGGTGAAGCAAAGTGCAGGCTGCCTGCTGAGAGGAGAGGGAAGCCCTGGTGATGCTGGCAGAGGGACCAGGACAGGCCCAGGATTGCATCCCTGTGAAGAACAGGGCTGTCGGTGATGGGCAGTGTTGGGCTGTTGGTGACAGGCAGTGTTGGGCTGTCAGCGATGGGCAGTTTGGGGCTGGGCAGTGTTGGGCTGATGATGCTTTGCTCATAGGAAAGGGGAAACTACCAAATGAATCACATCCCTTCTCCAATCTCATTTTCTTTTGGGGGTGGATTTGGGCAAGCTCCAAAACCACAGCCTAATTTAAATCAGGAGAAAAGTGACCATAAAGAGTAGAGAAGCAAGAAAACCGGGAAAAATGGAGAGAAATATTTGTCCTCCCATGAATGAATGCCTGTCCTGATGATGGGAAACGGCCACATCTGGTGATGGAAAGCAGAGGTTTTGTTGAGACGTTAATCGCTCGCTTTTTGCCTGGGATGTGTGAGCCATCCTGAAGGCCGGGCTGCGATGCGAGCGGGGGCTCAGAGGGGACGGCTCCCCACTCCCTACGTCTGCTGCCCTTCCTCGGGGATGCTGACAAACGTCTTGGGGAGATAGCGAGCAGCTTGCAGGAAGGAGCCTCTTCAAAGCCTTCCCTCCCTTATCTCCCCGCTGGAGTTGTTTTGACAGCGGCTAGTTAGAGACAGGAGCCCTTGCTGGGATGAAGTCAAGATCGCAAGAAAAAAAACAAACCCAAGAGACTGCATCAGCAGCACACACCATAACTCTGGCTTGGAGTGGGCAGATGGAGCCTGTGCGATTGCTGCCGGGCCAGGGAGGCTCAGCCAGTCTAAATAGTGCTGGAGGTAACGCGGAAGGTCACCGCTGTAATCAGTTCTGTGCTGCAGGAGCTCAGATCCACAGTTCTGCTCTAAAAGGCTCTGGGCTTCGTGGTGATTTGTGTCGCACAGATGGCAGCAGCTAGGTGTCCTTCCTTTGGTTTCCCTGTGTCATGGTGCCCAAAGGGGATGGCAAAAAGGATTCCAACGGGCAGGAACAGGGTTTGGGCTTGATTGGCTGCAACCAGCAGTGCCCTGCCCAGGCACCCATCTGTGCAAGCACTTCCATCTATCGATGCAGTTAAAGTAATAACAAATCTGCACTTCTCTTTTTAAAGCTTTTGGCAATATTTTTAGACCCTCCAGCTATGTAATCACAGCTACATGACATAGAGAGATAAGCTAAGTATTTAGGAACGCAGACGGATCTGGGACAGGGCCCAGCCAACCCCATACCCTCTCTCTGACAGTAGCCAGCAGGAAATGAATCAGAAATTTTTGCAAAAAGGGCTGCAAGGATGATAAGGTCACACAGCTCCATGTCCTGCATCCAAGCGCATCCCACTGCTGCTCCCACTTCTGGGCAGGGCAGTGCTCCTGGCCCCACGGAGCCTTGAACCTATGCAAGAAATCTTGTGTTGTGATATTGGATGCCTTGTGGTGTTGGATGCCTTGAGGTGCTGGATGCCTCGTGGTGTTGGATGTCTCGTGGTGTTGGATGCCTCGTGGTGTTGGATGCCTTGTGCTGTTGCATGCTGCAGACCTTTGGAGACAGCCAGCCCATCACCAGGAGAGGTGCATGCCCCCCAAACTGTGCCTTGAAGCCACCATAGCTCTCATGATGCTCATCGAGCTCCATCCCCAGAGGCTTCCAGTGCAAAAGGGTCAGTGAAAGTAATCCTCTTGTGCAAAGGTCATCAAGTATCCCGTGAAATGGTAGAAAAAGTGCTGTTTCCAAGATCAGAGAACCGTTTTGGTTGGAAAGGACCCTGAAAGGCCATCTGGTCCAACTCCCCTGCGATGAACAGAGACACCCACAGCTGATCAGGTGCTCAGAGCCCATCCAGCCTTGGATGTCTCCAGGGATGGGGCATCCACCACCACTCTGGGCTTCCTGTCAAGATTTCTGTTAAGATCCCTGTAGCCTTTGCGCGGTCCCAAAGTGTTGGCTGATGCCAAAGGATCGGTTTTTCCTGCTGGACTATTTCATGTGTTTGCATTACGTTCAGAAAGACCTGACAGATGCAATCACAGGCAGAGCTCTCCCTCACGTCTCCTTTGGCTCAAGCCAAACTCTGCTCAAGAAACTCCCCAAATTATTTAATTTATACGTTCTTCAGTGGGAGTTACGCCCTGCTTGTAGCACCCTCACAAAGAAAGCAGAGCATGCAAGCACAAGCTTTGCACGCAGGAAGGAAAACACTATTCAATTTTTGGCTGTTTTCAAGTAGCATTGGAGCATCCTCGAAGTGTCTATAAATAAGGAATTATTATCTAAGGGAACCTTTGCATTAGTGGTTACTATGGCAATGAATCATTCGGTCTCTGCTGGTGCCAGATTGAGCATGAGTGCGCCGCGTTCATCCAAACAAGGCTCAGCCGCGGCGCAGTTAGTTAAAGACTCAGCAGATGTTCTAAAGTAAATTCAGTTCAGAGCTGTGAGCCCTGGCGAGGTGCCATTTTCTAATATCTATGGTGGATATGTAAAGACTACCGAATTTCTCCATTAAAAAAAAACTTTTGTTAATTGTCTGTACCAAGCCTGTCTAATTAATTGCACGTGGATCCGCCCCGATGTGCAGGGAGAGATGTAAGTGAATCCATTCTGCCACTATTTCCAAAAGTATAATGACTGCATGTAAAAGCTGTAATCACTGCCTGTAATGGCTTCCTAGTCGCAGGCTGTTCATAGACTATGAAAATATGCTGTGTGGAAATAAACCAGTTGTGCATTGGACAGAATTAAAACCAAATGCTTGAACTTCTAATTAAAATTTTTCTTCAAGTTGCGGAAAGGAAAGGCTTAATTACCACCAAAACGCTCTCCTTTTCTTTCTTTCTTTTTTTTTTAATTATCTTTTTTCCCTTTTTATGTCGTTCAGCACATAGCTGTGCCCATCGTTTTTGCACAGCCCGTGTCACTGCCCCCAAACCCAGGCTGGCTCCCCAATACCTGCCCATGTGGTCCTCATTCGCTCTGAGTTTACTGCAAACACATGGAGCGCCGCCTGCACGTTCCAGATGCTAAACAAGCTTCAGGAGAATGAAAAAGAGACGGAGAAGAGTGTGTACGTGGGGGATAAAGGGAGCTAACGGAGATCCCGTGCCCGGTGGAGCCCCACATAGCTTTGCCTCCTGCAGGAACGGCAGCGCTGGGGTCGGGCGGTTCTGCTCTTTCTCCCTATCTTTGCACGCTGTATAATAGAGGACTTTTTTTGAACTTTAACATTTGGGCTTCTTCGCAGGCTGCTCTTTAGTGTGGTTTGGGAAGGACAAAAGAAGACTTTTGTTGATTTGGCATAAATTATACAGTGGGTATTTTTGGCATCAGTGTTGGAGCTTGATGCTTTTTTGTTGGTTTGGCAAAATATACCTTGAAATCACAAAAATATGCTTCTAATTACAGAATGTATGTTGCAGTGATGTGGGACGGCGAAGTAAGGAACCTTTCAGTATTTATATTAACAGAATCAAAAAATTAACCTCTTCCTGTTGAATGTTTACAGCTGGAACATGGTCAAAGAATCTGAGGCTGGAGCTAGCAGTGTCTGATACATTCCTGCCTCAGCAGCAAAGATAAGTAATGCATTATTCGGATGCTGAGCCTTCAGCGGGCCGGTCCTTGCTGGTGGGGCTGAATTTTTGGAGGGGCAGGTAGCGTGGACCCAGATTAAACTGTTTTCCTGGAGTCACAGCATGATTGGGTTGGAAGGAACCTTGAAGCCCGCCCAGCCCCACTCCCTGCCATGGGTTGGGTGCCCCCCACCAGATGAGGCTGCCCAGGGCCCATCTGACCTGCCTTGGACACCTCCAGGGCTGGGGTTTTATGAAACCTTACATGAACAGAAGTCTGGCAGGGAAATAAAAAGGTAAAAATGCAGTGAGAAAGGGTTCTTGTTCGAGCTGAGCCCCCTCCTGCCATGTTTGTCACTCGAGCATTTCAGCAGCTTGCTGGAGCATGACAGCAGAAAGCAAAGCTGTTCTCACTGCCCAGGTAGGGCAGAGGGCAAACAAGCAGCTCCCACAGCCTGGGCAAAGCCTGCCTCTGTCAGAGCTCTGCTGCCCGTGACCCTCCAGCAAGAAAAAAATGAAGAAGTGCTCCATGGACTCAGAGGGGACCCGGCTCTGCAGAGGCGGCACTACGGCTGCTGCAGTAAGGTTCATCCTGCGGGAGTCAATGACCCTAATTAACAGCGCATGTAATGTTTTGCCTGAAGAGCTTCCTGCGAGTGGCTTTCCCAACGTGTCTGTCTTGTTTGGAGATGCTCGCTCTGGAACTACCATTAAATCATGGCACTGTGGAATTGCACTGAATGGCTGCAAATGGCATTTAACCCTTTGTGCTGAGCAGGTGGGGTGTGAGAGCCGCAGAACTCATCGTGGTGTTGGATTTGAGTGTGCTCTTTGTATGGTAAGAGAGGGTTTTCTGTGTTACTAAGCCAGGCTCAAAGTACTGCACAGAAGTGCAAGAACAGCCAATTTAGTGTGCAACTGGGTGAGATTGCAATGGTTTGCTTGAGAAAGCAAGCAGCCAACACTTGGGAATGTCACAGGGAAATCACCATGCACCCCTGTGTCAGGCCCCTCAAACAGCAGCAGTAGGAGCCCACCTTGCCCCGCAGCATACGGGCAGCACAACGCAGGAGCAATGAGCGTGGAGCCCGCTGAGGTTGTGTCTGTGCAGCCTCGACCTCAGCAAATCCTATCGGCTCTCACATCATAAAATATAGAAAGGAATTAATGCTTTCCCCTTCCCGTTTCTGTAGGAATAGTTATACAATTCCTGTGGTAAAATCTGCTCTGCTGTGCTGGTTGCTAAGATAATCTGATCGTGTTTTGAACATGGGGGAAGCTGTCTTTTTATTACTGTATATAATGGCTTTTCCTGTTTCTTGGTCATTATATTTTAGGTCTCTATTCTTATTCTTTTCTGTTTTTTTCCCCATGTTTCTCAGTCCTTCTGAGACACAAGAGAATGGCCAGACTGCCTAAGGTGATAAGAACGAGAGGACACTCAGGGGACACACACAGATAGGTTGTTGCCAAAATTTGTCCCCCCAAAAGACCCAAGAAGGTTGTGGGAATGGCAATTTTTCTGTTACAGGTGTCTTTTTCCTACAAGGGAGGGATGCCATCAGCAGCCACCACACCTGGCCTCCAGTGCCAGTGTTTGCCATGGTGTTTGCTGTTGGAGGAGTAGTTGGGTTCTCCCAAAAGCATTGCTTCCCCATTCTCCCCATGTCTGTGTGGCTGTGGGCAGGGGATGGCTGCCCTTTGGGGTGGGCCCTCTGCCCACCTGGGTGGATGAGGTGTTCTTGTTGAAGTTTCAGCCTTTGGCGTCCCATCCTTGCCATCAGCATAGGCGATGGATGGTGACACTCAGCCGCTTTCTCCACTTGGGATGATTTCTCACGGAGATAGGAAGAGAAAAAAGAGATGCATTTCCCATTCTTTGAAGAGAGAACTTTAACTTCCGCGGATAAAATAATGTGTAAAACAATGTTTGGGAAAACTTCCAGGGGGCTCGTTTGGGCTCTGCAAAGGAACCCTCTGCGTTTGAATCCCGATGGGAAGATAAGATAATTCCCCGGCGCTGTTTAGTTATCATGTGTGGTATAAACAGCACTCCCCATCTCCTGAGAATGCGGCGTATCTGGGAAACCCTGCGACCATCAGTCGGAGCAACTGGGATGCACTGCGTGTCCACATGGGAGCGGGGACTGTCCCCATCTCTGCCAATGGCTGTTGGTGTTTGGGCACAGCCTTGAGGAGAAGACCTTGCTCTGCGCAGCGCTGGGCCCTGCCTCCTACTGCAGCTCCTTACTAATAAGCTTTAAACTACTTCACAGAGAGGTCAGAGGCATTATCCTCATCTAACAAAAGGGGAACTATGACTCATTTTGCTCTTGACATTTCTCTCTCGTTGCCCTTTTGTTACAGAGCCACCTCTCCACAGAGAGGTGCCTTCCCCTCCGGCATGTCTGCAGGCGGGTGCAGCAGCAGCAGCAGCACCGCAGTGCCGGCTGGGGACCCGAGAGCGCAGCAGAGCAGTGGTTAAGGCAGAGCCAGAGGAATGTTTTGCCAGTTTGCCTCTGTTATTTTTTGTTTGTTTGTGTGTTCAGCAGAGCACTCTGTTATCTTCCGCCCGTCCTGACGCCATGCTTTTCCTGTTTAAAATTCCTACTTCTGATTTTCCCTTTGGGTTTTTTTTTTCTTTTTTCTTTTTTTGCTTCCTCGATTGTTCCAGCTTTATGTTCCCAGCTCCAGTGGCCAAATGATAGCTAGGGATGTATTTGAGATCTGGTGCCTCTGCCTCCCTCAGACGCTGCTTCCCTGGGAGCGGCTGTCAGCACCTAAAGGCGCTGTAAGAAGGAAGGGGACAGACAGTTCAGCAGGGTGATAGGACAAGGGGAAATGATTTCAAGCTAAAAGAGGGGAGATCTAGACTGGATATAAGGAAGTTTTTGCAATAAGAGTGGTGAGGCACTGCAAAGGCTCCCCGGAAATATGGTGGGTCTCCATCCCTGGGGACATTCCAGGTCAGGCTGGATGGGTTCTGAGCACCTGGTGAAGCTGTGGGTGTCCCTGTTCATGGCAGGCCTTTAAGGGGCCCTTCCAACTCCAGTGGTTCAATGATTCTGTGATTCACTGCACAGTGCTTCTTTTGCCTCTCCCGCCTGCAAGGCCCGGGCAGTATTCCTCTGTCTTATTTAACTACGTACTACCTATCAATCCTTCTTTGCAAAGCGGGCTCACAAAGCAAATAAATGGAGAACAATTTATAGCCACAGGTATATTACACTAGGCAAAAGAACTGGTGCACCGCTGTACGCTGGTGAAGCACAAGCAGTGCTGAGGTTTGGAGCTGTGCAGCTGTGCTGCTCAGGGTGCTGCTCAGGGCTCACCTTTGTGGTGAGCAGAAACCCTCTGCAGGTCCAAACCATCCCCAGATGTCCAGCGCTGGAGGCTCTGGAGAAGCTTGAGGCCATGAGATCACCATGCAGAAGGCACATGGGAGGCTCAGGGAGGGCAGGGCCCCTCTGGGTGGTGGCACACACGTGGCTCCAGAGCACGTCCCCATCCATTGGTGCTGGAGAGGGGCTGCCTGCAGGAAATGGGGTGCAAAGAGTCGTGTGGGGCTCTCTACAGCCAGGGAAGGACACAGTGCATGTGGGAGGGATAGAGGACTGGCTCTTTATTTTCTTAGTTGATCGGTCATTCTTTTTTAATGCTCGGGTCATTGCACTCATTTCACGTATCATTTTTGTTTTCTATAGAACAAAGTTTCAGGAAGGAAATATTCTGTAAATATATTTTTGAGTTTAGGCACTGTGGATTTAGAAGGTTCCTCAAACTACAGCACCAGCCCTGGGTACGACGTACAGCTCTCAGGGATTTGGTACAGTCTTGGCTTCCAGAGGCAGCAGTGACTTCTCCTCTTTGTGTCTGACGATGTCTGTGACGAGTTCGGGACGTCTCAATGGAAACAGCATGGCACAGTTGTGTGAAAGGCTCTAAGACTCTGCTGTCCGCAAGTGAAACAAGACGTAAGCAGCATTGTTCTCCTAATCCAGGTTCATCAGAACGACGGGCTGCCGTGGTTTGCAGCTCTCTGCCACGAATACCAACAGGAATGCCAAGGAAGCAGTTCTGCGCCGCGCTCTCACACGCACACAAATACACTCAGTGTTTTGTAAAGATGCTCTTTTGTCCCTCTCTGCATGGGAAAATGTGCTTTCCACCCAAACATAAATTGCTCTTCAAACTGCAGCTTAGAATTCAGAAGTCTGCACTTTTAGTGGCACACTGTGCAGACCGTTTTGGCACCAGCTCTGAGCAAACACACCAGAAAAAAAGCACCTTGGGTGAGGAGCACAGAAGCAAATAACCTGAGTTCACTGTAATGAACTTTTTTGGAAGCCCCAAGGAACATTTTCACAGCAGGGACTATTTTAAAATACATTCTGGGAAGAGAGAGTTGGGAGAAACATGAAAACCCCCGACAAAAACCAAATGCAACAAATGCAAGAGCAAAGATCCAGGAGCTTGTTCCCATATGGTGAATTAGTGCTGGGGAACAGCAGTCCCAAGGAGCTGTGATCCCCTCACCCAGACAGTCCCGGGTGTTTCAGGCTCCCGTTCCAGCACAGTCCCTGATTTGTGGCGTTAAGCTTTTTATAGTTTTGCTTATCCTAGCATTTAAGGTATTTTCGAACTTTCATACACTTTAATTTGTTATGCTTGGAAGGAGATGTTGGGTTTAGCACATAAAAAGGGTATTTTTGTTGGAGATGTGAGGACCAGTTCGGTGAGGAGGAACTTCTGACCATGGCGACCGGCCATCCCGCAGGTAGGGCACAGACGGCCCTGCAGAAGCCCCCAAAAGATCCTGGGGGCAGCGAACACCGGGACCATGCGCAAAGCCCCAGATCTGCTGTCTGCCTGGGACCCAGCCGTCTGGAAAGGATCTAGAAGGGATCCAGCCCATATCAGGTGAGCTCACTGCACCAGTGGATCCCATCCAGTCCTCACTTAGCTGCCTTCACCAGCCCTGAGACAAAGGGTTTTCACCTTACAAATGGGAAAAAAAAGACCGTTCAATGACAGTAAGCTATAGGTGATCACCAACACAGAATGAAGGAGGAAGCCCAAGGCTCTTCTTGCAGGATAAATCTGGGAAAAGATCAAGTCCAGAGCCTGTTCCATGGAGCAAAGAGCTGACCCCAGCCAAGGACAGGTGCTGACCCAACCAGCAATGCTCTGTGATGGGAATGTGGTCAAAAGGAAAGGAGCAGGGCATGGTGCTTGGTGTCCTGCCAGTGTCATGGGCACCTGGCACCCATAGGCTTTGCAGGAAACTTGTTTTTAAATGTTTGTTTTGCCTTATTTTAGTGGATTCTGTGCTGGTTTAGAACCTGTGCTAGGGAATTCTGTCTGCTTTCCTTCTCTGTACCGTCCTGGTACACCTAATGTTTCCGACTGAAGGATTCAAGCTGTGATGTGGAACATCCCTATTATTTAAAAGAGACAGACCCTGAGAGGCTTTGGGAGCTGCTGCAAAAGAGTCCCGCGTTACCCGTTCTGCCATGAAGCACTGAAAGGTTTCCATAGAAAGTTCAACAGAGAAGATCATCACTGCGGGGAAAGAGTCCAAACTGAACCATAAACAAAATTGATTCCGCCGCTCTGCACTTGTGTGGCTCCGTCCCACGTTCTTTAGTCATCTCCTTGCATGGGGTGCCTGAAGTAGAAGTGCAGTTGTTCTTGGCTGCCTCTGTAGTGGAGGAATGCAGGTGAACACCTCCAGGGATTAATTAAGATCTTAGGCAGTAATTAAGGTCTTAGGCAGTGCCCACTGGAGATGCATACAGCTCTCCACTTACCAGGCAGGGAACCTGAGGTGACCAGACTCACAGCCTTGTGAGATGTCTGGGTATGGTGGGTTGGATCTTGGCTTCTGAGCAGCGCATCGTCATAAAAAAAGAAAATGCATGGTGCCGACCCAGCGCTCATCGAGTTTCAGTGCAGCGCAAATGCGCGGTGTGCTTTGCACAACGGTTGCAATGTGCTAAAAAAGAGATTGCTAGAGCTTCAGTATTACACTTCTTGCTGGGTAGAGCAGCCTGCAGAGATCCAGAGCCGGCCAGCAGTTTGCTTCTTGCCTTACGACTCTCCAAATTCCAATTGTTCAGGCTCTTTCAGCAGCTATCCTGCTGCCTCTGCATCAGGATGATTTGCACAAAGCCATCACACCTTTCCAGCAAAGCATTCATTACCGTGCCTGGTGAACACAATGACAGAGATTGCAAAAACAAACAAACAAGAAAACGAACCTTTAAAGTGGGACAGGGAGTGGTGGCTCTTGAGAAATGATCTTCCATGAGATTAAGAGGTTGCTGCATAAAGATGCACCTTCCCTACGATCCACTATAATGCAATGCACCTCAGGCCAAAGAAACAAACTGTGCAGCTATTTTAAGGAAGTGTGTTGGTTTGGGAAAGTCGCAGAGGAATTCCCTTGCTCTCTGCCCCATTACCAAAAAAATTGTGTGGGTCCAGATTCCAGTTCTGAGCAAGTGCAGTGCTGTGGCTGAGGTCAAAATAAGTCATTTCCCGTTTCTTGATTTGAATTTTCCAGCTAGAGAGCAAGCAAATACATACAAATATATATGGGATGACCTATATTCATGCAAATTCCTTCTGCAGGTTTCGTGAAGGATCAGCCCGTGAGTACATGAGGACGTTGGATCGGGGTTTGGATGGGGATCTTGCTGAACAAGCACAGAGCAGTTACAAGGCTCTGGGGACAGGAGCGGGAGACGTTCAGCCCTGCTCATGTTAGTGGAAGCTTTGCTGCAGGTTAGATGGACTGTTAACTCTTGAAGTTCTTTCTTCACAAAGGATTTTGCTCAATGAAGAGCTAGTTCCAGGCCAGTAAGGGACAGCCGCTTTCTGCATGCCGTGTGTGAAAATAGGAAACGTTGCACACAGGTGAACTGCCACACACTTTGTTCTGCCTGTCTGCACAGTGTTAGCCCGTACTTCTGGTATCGTTTGGGATGAAAAGTTCTCCTTGACATTTAATTATTATCAGAATTAGTCATTAGCACTGTCGTCATTGCAAGGAGCTTTGCCACTGATGAAGTAGGATGAGACTTGGGGCCAGGGTTAGGTCAGTGTTACTGCAGGAACGTGTTTGTTTCAGATATAGCACGCAAAAAATAGAGAAAAAAATGTATAAATTTCCAGACTTTTCTTGGTCTGCTTTCAGAATGGAGTGTCCAAGAGCCTGCCCTAGCTGAATGACTGTCACTGCTTGACCCAGGATCCAGGCTTTATGTGTGCTGAGATAACGGAGTGGACAAAGAGTCCAATACTCCGTTGGGAAACATGAAGTTTAGAAAAAGGAATGCTGAAAAAACAGTGTTTTTCCCAAATTCCTCCACATTTTCACAAGCACTTACTCGCACACCATTTCTCCCTTATGAGCTGAGATGTGTTATTCTTTTGGAAACACACACAGGAGCCTCAGCCCATGGCTTTGCAGTGATTGCTGCTCCCTGGGGCTCGGCAGGAGGAGGTGCCCCGTGTGTGGCACAGCCCTGGGGAACCCTCCTGTCTCATTCCCAGCCCCAGGCTGTGGTGTTCTATGGAGCTACCAGAGAAGGGATGGATCATCCATCCACTGGCTGCTTCCAGACTGCTGTTTGTTTGGGAAAATCACACTGGAGATAAGATGTTAAAACACAGATAATGGTGTTTCACTGATATAAGCGTAGGTCTCATAGGCTGCTTTGAGTTATGCCCTACGTGCCTCCACATGGCTTCGCTTTGGGTCTCTGCTGAAAGCGACAGGAGAGTCCTGCACTGTTGACATTTGCTCTACAAAAATGTTTCCAGCTCTTCTTAGGGCCTTTTTCAGCCACAGAAACCAGTCCAACCACCTCCCCACCAACAGCGCGTTCTTCACGAGGACCAGATGGGGCTGGCTGCCATCGTGCCTCTGCCTTTCTCTCATTAACACCTCTTCGTCTCACACTGGGGAAATCTGGAACTTCCGTCCTGAACAGAGGGCAAATGGAGCTGCACGGAGACCCATCTAACAATGTGCAAAGCCCATGTGAAAGAAAATAGAGAAGGCTTCCAAACCTGTGGGCCCTGCTGTCCATTATGGCAGCCATGGGATGTAATAAACCTTGAAGCAGTGCTGAGTGATGCGGGGCTCTGTTGGCAATGTTGTTCCAGCAGCGAATGCTCTGTCCCACCACCCACAGAATCCTTGGAGTTGGAAGGGATCTTTAAGGGTCATCTGGTCCAAATCCCCTGCAATGAACAGGGACATGCACAGCTCCATCAGGTAGCCCAGAGCCTGGTCCAGCCCAGCCTTGAAAGTCTCCAGGGACGGGGCATTACCATCTCCCTGGGCACAGGGCCATGCAGCTGAGGACCCAATCCTCCCCTGACCAACAGTGGGACGGGGTGTTTTGCATGGGAGAAGAAGTCACCCTGTGCTCTGCTCTCTGCCCCTGGCTCAGGCTGAGCACAGGGACATAGCTTGGAGAAGAGGCAGCACGGCACCAGAGCTATGGACTCTGATTCATGTTAGGCAGAAGCCTTCTCTGCATTGTCATTAAAAGAGAGTGTGTGTGTGAGGCTGATGGACTGTGCCATGCAGCTTTGAAATCTGAGCGGATTCCTCCAGGCTATGTTTACGCTACAGCATAATTTGTGTGTGTGAAAGAGCCTCTACTTCTATTTCAGCAACATTACAAGGATGGAAGTCATACCCTCTGACAGCCTCTTTGCTGCTCTGTGGGGACGTCCTGCAGCCCGGGGTGTCTGTGCAGGAGGGGACCTGGCTGAGCCACCGCAGCAGAACCATGTCCTGAGCGATGCAGAAACCATCCCAAAGAGCAGCTCCTGCCCCAAAGTCGCACACAAAGCCTCGTTGTGGCCACGGCCCAGCCAGAGCCTTGGGATGCAAGCAGGCATCACTCAGACACAAACCTGCATCTGCTTCCAAAACCATCAGCATGTGACAGCTCCACGTCCCACTGAAATGTCGTCCTTCAGAGGGCTAACGTCCTTCAGAGGGAAGAAGAACAGCAGCTCCATGAACCCAACAGAAGGTCTGGTCCCTGCCTGTGATTTAATGGGGGTTCAGGTGACAATGTGGAAGCACAGTGTGGACAGACAGCCCCAACCCCTTTTAAAAGTGGGAGCAGACGTGGAAGTCAGCTCAGATCCAACAGTGACTGCGCTCCCATTCTTTTTACATTTACAGTAATGGAGCTGTGGGCTTCCAAGAGTCCTGCACTATTGATTGCAGATTTTAATGAGCTTTAAATTACCGAAGGGGTTTGTGGGTCAGATGCCTTAAGAACAGGAACTGTTCCCAGATGCTGAATCCAGGGTTCAAAAGGCCCTCCTGAAGCCACGCAAGCAGGACACCCATGGCCCTGCTGCCAAGAGCCTGAGTGCCCTTGCCTTGCCCTACTTATCTGAAGAGCCTGTCAGCATGTTCTATAACCAGTGGAAACCACTTTAGAGCCAGAGCCAGACACCGAGGTGCCGGGGTCCACATTTCATTTCTTTGCATGGGAAAGTTCTGCAGCAGAAGGGCCAGACCCTTCTCTGAGCGGCATTCTTCTGCCTATCTCCTTCTCAGCCCTGAGCTGGCATGTTTGAGGATTGACACAGGCTGTGCAGTTTGTAGATTTATTTTTTTTTTCCTAGGAAAGAGAAAAATGTGGCTGTTAACAATTGTTGCAAAAGGCTAAGCTGCAGCAGTTTTTAGTGCAATGTGAGAATTTTCATGGTGTGCTTGCAGAGAATTCAAGCTCCACTGTGGGAAGAGTGTATCAGCGCTCCGTAACCCAAGCTCTTCTGGCTTCACCTATAGGATAAACCCACTCTTAGCACAGCCACACTGCTCCCCACATCTTGCCCCATTTCCCTCAAGTTTTTCCTTCCTGGACAAGTCAATCAGTTCTGCATTGTGCAAGCAGGACCAGCAGTGCTTCCCCACTGGGAAGGATGGAGGAGGTGGGCACGAGGACTTCAGAGACATGGGAACAACAGCCCACCACAACAGCCTCTGAGCAAAGCTGTCCTACAGAAGTGGCCACAGGGTCTCACCCAGAGATGGGAGAAAATAGCTCTAACTCACGGAGGCTCTGCAACGCAGACGTTTCTTTGTCAGGAGAACGTTTTCCTAAGGACAGGTTCTGCTCCTTAAGAAACACTTCAGATATTATTACTTTACACAGATTCCTGGTTGGGGAAAAAGAGCGTTTAAAACCAGCCAGAACTGTTAAAATTTATGGTATCAAAATATATTCTGTCAAAATATTTATACCATAAACCAGCATCGTTAACTGTCCCCTCGTGCTGCTCTTGGGAAAGAGAGGAGAGGAATCTGAGACGTCTGATGTGTAAATTCCTTCGTTTATCACTGTTTTATTGCCTGGCATGGCAACAAAAAGTGGCTTTAGAGTCTGAATGAATCTGGATCTGAAGGAATTCCCGTTGTCGAACGGCCCTTCTGTGGGCTGCAGGGGTATTTTCTGAGTGACATATTTCCAGAGGCACCTACACGCATACTTGGCATCCCAGCCCACATGCCAGCACACGTTGTGAGCCTACAATTACCCTCCAGGAGTTGAGTAAGCATGCTCCCATTGAATTGTCTGGCAGCGGGAAGGGACATGGGGCTGTGGATGAAGATAGGAGGCTGAAATATGTCTGCATGAGACCAGGATGCTCTAAGCTTCATGGCTATGCCTCGAGGTTGTGTAAAGTTTGTGTATAGCTGGATATGGATCCAGCACACCCCATGAGACCCCCATGCTGCTGCTGCTCCCCCACTTAATCCAGCAGTGCCAGGGATCTGCCCATCGCACAGCACTGAGCTCTCTGCTACCGCATCGCTCCAGGGCGAGCAAGCAGTGCTGCAGTCCTTCATAAAAATGAATTGTTCTGCTTCCTGGAATTATTACTTTCTGTCGTATCACTTCTCTATTAATTACCAGTGCTTTTGGATGAAAAGCAGCAGGTAGACGGGAGCGCATTACGCGCGTGATTGAAGGCGCGGGGTTAAGGTGTCGTTCTCTTTTATTATCTCACCAAAGTTTGGGTCTCATGGAGTGGCTGTTAATATTCACGTTCATTTGACTGTTAATGCCTGGAAAAAAAAGCATCTATGGGTTTATTTATTTTGGCAAAGGCAGTCCGATACATACAATGCATCTTCAGTTTTTGTAACAAGTTGAAAAACAGGCTGGAAATGGGGATGTCTGGAGAGCATGGTGAAGGGTGTCTGGGCAAGAGCCCGCGCTGGGAGCTGCAGAGGAGCCCAAGGGAGCTCCAAAGGAATCCAAAGGAGCCCAAAGAAGCCACAAAGAGCCCAAAGGTCTCCAAAGAAGCTCTAAAGGAGCCCAAAGGAGCTCCAAAGCTGTCCAAAGGAGCCTCGGGGAGGTGCTGCAGCGGGTCCCAGGTTGTGTTCCCTCTCCTCTGCCAACCCCATGCCTGAAGTCTGCCTTAAAACCCAACAAATGTGTGCTCTTTTGCATCATAACAAAGCCATTCTTATTCTCTGCCTCCTCCTCTTTGTGCTATTGGCGTTTCTGGGTTTTAAGCTGTTCCCTGCAACCGTGAGGGCTACAAAATGTCTTCTGAAAAAGCTGAAAGTTGAGATCCTGGTATATTCACAGGTCTCCCAGGACAGAGGCTTTACAAAAGCCATCAAATACGAGGATACGACTGAACAAGTTGGCAGTAGCAAGGTTTTCATGTCCAAGTGTTTGTGTGAGTGAAAGCCCAGATTCTCATTTGTCTGAACATTATATGGTGAGATAAGGTAACAAAGTGCATGAAAAGCATGGCCAAGAAAAAGCAGCCTGCCGTACTAAGATGGGAGGAAGGCACTGTAAAAATGTGTTCCATTAAGCAAGTGTAAGAAGGATCTTCTGTGTCGGGCAGAGAGTGATTTCTGAGGCATAAGCATGGGAGGAGGCACCTCTTGTAGCATGGGGATGTGCAGCGAGGGTTTGCAAGAGGCACCCTTCAAATAACCTGAAATTTCTCAACCTCAGGTACAAGTGGGTGATGCAGGCAAACTGTTCCATGCTAGTAAAGGAAGAAAAAAATGAATCTGCTGTTCGTTTAGAGGTCAGATGAAAACCTGCAGCTCCTCATAGGTGGCAGCAGTGGCTGCATGGCTCCCCAAAATCCCATCCCCATGTTGATTAACCTCAGCAGTACTTGCTGTTAGTGATCTGCAAAGCCAAGCTCTGTTGTTGCTCAGGAACGCCTGTAATGGTTTAAGCAGGCAGGGTTTGGATGTCCTCAGGCAGCAGATGTGTCAGGAGTTAGCGATGGCTCGTAACTTTCTGACACTGTAGCAGTGCCAGAGCTTTTGTTGTGAAATCCAAACCCACGTGAACTGAGTGTCACCGGCGGCACGGTGAGGTCAGGCTCAGGGAACCGAGGGCACACGGGACAGCCCTGAGCTGCTCTGAGCCGGGCTCCAACTTGCCCATGTTCCAAACTGACCGGTCTCAGACATTGGCCTCAGCCTGCTGGAAGCTGAGGCTGTGCCTGAGTTTTAAGAGGAACCATAAAAAAAAATGTGAAGCATGCGGAAAAGGGGATCCAGGAGCTTCTGCTCTGCTCTGTTATGGCACGGGGCATGGCAGCCATGCCCTCCTTTGAGCGCTGCAGGAGATGGCTGCCATGCCCCGTGCCATAACCCTAACCCTCACCCTAAGCACCCAACTGCTGGGGACATGGGTGACATCCCGAAGTGTGCAGGCTCTGTCCCTTCATGGTGATTTTGAGTCTTAAGAGGAAACCTGATCTGAAAAAGCTCTGGCTGCAGGCTGAGCTCGCATTTTTCCTACAAAGAGGTTCAGTGGGACCAAGCCAGCCCTTCACAGCCTGATGTATTTTCTGAAAGGACGTTTGTGCACAGATAAGAACATTTCCAAAGCTATTTATGTCTCAGCCAAAGAGCCCTGCAGTGGGAGAGGACCTGCATTTTATCTCCCAGTGGGAAATGAGTAAAATTAGTTTTCCAGGGGGACAGGGTGAGACTGGATGTTGAATAGCCCATACCCATGTTACAGATGGAGCCGGCTGGACGTTGGGCTGCCCTGGGCAGCTTTGCATTCCCCTTCTCCCAGACTGTGCCACTTTGGGTGAACCAAGATCTTTAAGCAGGAAAAACCTGCCAGCCTCTAAAGGAAAACTTTCATTTTCAGAAGTGGCCAGGGAGATTTGACCATTCACTTCCAGCTTGAAAACCTGGGCCATGTGAGTGCTGCCCAATGGATATTCTTCCATCACCAGGCTGCAAGGTTTAGTAGCAGACAGGATTCAGCCTTACCCAGTCATCCAAAATACATATCAAGTGAAATCTAACTTGGCACTTTTTTGAAATTTGGCCATTGCTAATTATGCCTGCAATTAATGGCCTATTGGAGGCTCCAGGAACTGATGAACTTGAGTCTGCTCCAGGGTCAGGGCTTGGCTTCGAGAAATGTTTTGAGATATCGTTCTTAGGGAAGATGTTTGACTGGGCTCTTCATTTAGGACATATCCTAATGGGTGCTTGGCTCAAGAGAGAACTAACAGCTACACAGACTATTTAAACGTGACCTGCAGGTAATAGGTTGGCAGTGCATGTTAAACAAATCTATAGGCTTCTGCAAAAGGGAAACAAAACATAACCGGGCACCCAAATCAATGCCCTGAAACACAGCGAGACACCGAGCGGTCAAAAAGCTGGTAGTAGTTCTTTGCTGTCCCGTTATTAAATGTGATGTTTTGCTTTAAAAAAGCTGCCTCTTGCTGGCTTGATTTTTCTAGTGTGATCTTACAAAGCATGGCCCTCCTGCTCCCCTCGGAAAAGCAGGAAGGCATATTAAGAGCGCTGATAAAAGGTAAACAAACCAGGAGACACAGAGTTTCTTGATATGCTCTAATTGAGCTCGTTTCCTTGCTTCGGCTTTGAAAAGGAACAGCCATGAGGCATTCTTGAGAGAGCCAAGTGAACTGCTGTTATCTCAAAAAGGTCTCCTTCGTGTCTCGCTCGTGGGGCTCCAAGTCTGCTCCGGCCACTGCCTGGAAGTCTAAGAAAAGAAGTCTATGGCCGCTGATAAAGCACCCATTTTTAGGCCTTGGGAAGGATGGGGTTGTTGACAGTTCATTCCTGCGAAAATCCAGCGTGCTCCAGCCCCCGATTGTAAATGGAAGGGATCTATGGCAGCACTAATGCAAAAGGTATGTGATTAGATAGTCCCGCCCGCTATCTGCCCGGCTTCCCGCCGATAGCCAGCCCTGCTGGTGCGAGATGGGAGCCATCAGTGTTGCCAGACTGACGCCAGGCCCTTCAGCAGCCGCCTCGCAGATAAGGGGAGAGGGCTGCGAGCCTCACGTAACACAATGTTTCCCCAGTGGGTGAACTTGAGCATTTCTGACTGCATCTTGCACAGACATCTTGCGGAGCCAGGGAGGGGATAAAATATCATTTCAGACTCTGAGGAGTCCAAAAGTTGGCTGTGAGAAGTCCTGTCGCGGCCGCTTGTGGCTCGCTGCTATCTCCCAAGCTTCAGCCTTCTCTTGGCTGAAACCAGAGTGATGGCAGAAGGAGAAGCACCCTCGGTTTGTGCTGGTGCTCCTTGCTCATGGGATAGCCTGCCTCAAAGCCTGGGCCCCTCTGGGGCAGAAACAGAAGTAAAACTTGCCCCAAAGGGATCTGGGTAGTCACAGCAAGAGGTTTATTCCACCATGAGTTTCGCTGCGTCCTTGGGTGAACAATCCAGTGAGTAATCCTCCTAAAGGTTTGCCCGTGTGGACACTGGGACTTTTAACAGCGCACGTAAGGCCTTTCATAAGACTCTCCTCAGTGAGACATATTGCAGTTAGGATCTCAGGTACACTAGTTCCACTCAGTGGGCCAGGAAAAGGTTGGGAACCACCTCCACGTTGTACCATCACATGGCAGCTGTTTCCAGGAATGCGTTGCAAGCGCTGGTAGACCTGAGCACCACACAGACATCGTGTTTCCTTCCTAAGCCTTATCTTCTCCCACACCCTCAAAGAAACTTAGAGCTTATTCATTCATTAAAACAGAAGGGAACTTTCCTCTAATCTTTTTCTAGTGACTCACAGGCACTGTGGCTGCCATCAGAGGTGTGACTGGGGTGTTTGTACGTTAACACAACCTGCCTCTGGTCTTCCCATTTTTGGGTGCAGTGACCAGTGATGGGAGGCGGAGTGGGCTTCCATGCTGGGAGCCAAGCACTGGGGCTGAAATACAATCCTGGGGCTTAAGATGAGTACGTGTGTGCCAACCTTTGCCCCAAGCAGCATCCTGCTCTAGGAAGCATCCCATGGCCCAGCAGGGAGCTGGGTGGGATGCAGAGCACAACGTGTGCTCCACCAGAGCTCTGTGTGGGCTCACGTTAGTCATTGTTTGCAAGCATCTGAGTGATGGCCAGGACTGATAGACATGTCTGTGGAGCCTTGAAGGCTCGTAACTGTCGGCACAAAAGAGCCTCCTACTGAAAATCCTTAACCCTAAACCCTCAAAGCCAGGAACCTTTTGCTGGCAGCTGTTTGCCGCAGGTGCCCAGGCAGTCCCACAGCTACGAGGAGTGATTGTGGAATTCATTTCAACCAAACAGAGTTGGAAACAGGAGAAAAAATAGGGTGACATTTGCAGCAAACGTTGCACTCGGCAAATAACAAACCCTGGCTCCTCGCGTTGCATTTTTGTGATGCTTGTTTTGCTCTTCTCTTCCTGGGTGCTTTTCTTCCTCTCTGCTTTTTGCCAAATTTTCTAGTACTTGTTTTTGTTGTGTTTTCCATGGAGAAACTGCACACGGTGAGATGACTCTGAGGTGTCACATGGAGTATGTGTCTGATTTCTCCCAGCTTGCCAATCCAACAAGCTGGAGATATGTCTGAGTGGTTTCTTACAATGTACAGCTCAGGTGCAATGAATTAATCCTGAAAGAAACAAGCATCATGTTGGGGGACGGATGGATGGCACAAGCTCTTACATCCTGCTGGCTCCGGGTACATCATCTCCTCAATGTCCAGAGAGGAAGAAACAGGGAAAACCCACTTCTCCCATGGCTGCTGCTCTGTGTGAGTCCTGGTCATCACATGGAGCATTTATCTACACGCGCTGCGCCTGGTTCTAGGAGCAGCTGTGGAGTTCAGATGCTTTCAGTTCCCACCTGGAAGGAGCAGGGCGATGTGTCTCCTGGGGGAGCTGTCCCGATGGACACTACAGCCAGCCCTACAGCTGCTGGCCATCCTGCCCGGTGCTGCTGCAGCACAGCGTGGGCCACGCGCTTCTGGGAGCACACTGGAAACCAAGTTTAAACACGCAGACCACTGTTTATTTCAGTGAATCATGCATGCTTAGCACCTGATCCTGCTAGCTCCAGAACATCTCCTGGGAGATCTTGAGAGCTCTCAAGTCCTTACTGATAATGCAATTATCCCTTTTCAACTGAAAATGAAGGCGGCAGCTCTGTTGTTTGGGGAGTTGCAAGAGAGGGCTCGGTGGTTTGGGTTTTGCTTATGAAAACCCATTAGGGGCTAGCTCACACTGTTAATTGCCCAAGTAGCATCTTGCAACGCGCACAGATGTGTGCAAACAAGTGGTTACATGAACAACAGATGCAGTTAAACACACACCTAGCTGCACAGCAAATTGCTTCTGCTTGCTTGCTTACTGTGTGTATCTCAGGATGGGTTTGAGGAGCAGGACCACCTTGGTTTGCAGCAGCAGGAGGTGGGAGCAGCCATCGTCCCATTTCCAGCCTGACGCAGCTGCCAGGGCAGGGCTTAGGGACTCTGCTGGATTCTGAATGCAGCCCTAAGCCATTGGAAGCCATTCATTGCTGCTGTTATCCTGCCAGAACAGATCTCGGTGTAAGCACTGGGCACCATCCGACACAACCAGCACAAGTCCCACATGGAGCAAAGCACATACCTGTACACAGAAGCTTCTCTCCCTGTGCCTCCTGGGAGTTGCTTGGTGACAAGAATAATGTTGTTACACACACACACGTTCTATTAGGCATTACCTGCGGTTAGAATTTATTTATCGTTTTCCTTCAGCAGGCTCCAGCCCCGCGTGGTGAAGCTCCACACGGAGTGGCAGCTCCAGCATTCGGGCTGTGAGTCACATTCCTACACACTCGGCAGGATTAGACATTTCACTCCTTAATGCCTAAATGGAAGGTCATTGAAACAGCACTGTGCTTTGGGGAGGATAGCAGCTCCATGGCGTCCTTAGTTTAGTGGCAAGTGGAAGGCTTGCTTTGAGTTCTGGGTCATAGAGTATGAGCTCAGAGCAGAGCAGCAGAGACATCTGTAGGACCATCTGTGATTCAATCCTGGCCCTGGCAGGGTCTGCCTGGGGCTCAGGCCTCCAAGAGCGTGCAGACCACAGGCTGGATGAAATATGGGATGTGGGAGACAGCCGTCCACCGATGCTTCAAGAAATCTATAGTGGAAATTGTTTTCACAGCCCAGCATCCCCATGCATCTGAAATAACCCTATCCTGTACACCAGATCTTGCTTCAATCTGATGGAGCTGTGAGCAACCCATCAACCAAACTTCTGATGGAGCAGTCGGAGCCGAGGGATGGGTGATGAAACGTGCTTCTCTTTGATCTGCCTGGATTAGGTACAATTCATTGCTCACTGGGAAGGACCTGCTGCAGGATAAGTGATGTTAACAGCACTGATCCGATAGTGCCAGAGCAAGTTCCTACAGAGCAGTCACGTGGAGATGGTGGAGAGGCAGAGCCTGGCTCTGTGTGGAGCCAGGGGAACACTGCCCCAGCTGATGGACACAAACTATGTGTTCCGGAGGCCAAAGGCGAGGGCAGATCAGCATGGTGAAGGCACCAGCCCTGGTCCATGGACACACAACCATTTAAAAACAGGGAAGGGAATTGCAATGACCTACTGCAGTGCTGGTTGCGGTGCTTCCTGATGCCATCAAAAGGCAGCTGCGTTATCAAATATAGAAACATTCAGGTTGGGAAAGACCTCTCAGATCCCCAAGTCCAACCCCCACCCACCCCACCATGCCCACTGCCCACGTCCCCCAGTGCCACATCTCCATGGTTCCCGAGCGCCTCCAGGGACGGTGACCCCACCACTCCCCACACATCCTGTGCTGGTGGCCGACTGCCCTTTCACAGAAGGTATCTTTCCTAATACCCAACCTGAACTTCCCCTGGTGCAACATGAGGCCATTACTTCTCATCCTAAGTGAGGCTGTTATACCTTCTTGTTAGTGGAGATGTCAGAAGAAAGGAAACATGTCTCTATCTGGGGATTTTGGGCAGAAGAAAGGTGTTGTTTCAAAAATGACTGATTTTTGGCCGGGTTCTATTTTGAGAGGTGGGGAGGAGGGCAGGGGCTGCATTACAGTTTGTGAGTGGTTGGAGCGGAACGCTCAGCTGGTTCTGGTTCTTGTTTCACCAAGATGCCCATTAACTTTCTAACCTGAACCATCCCGAGCCATTTGGTTTATTAACAGACTGCTTCTGGAGCCTTAATGACTCCACACAGGGCAGTAATCAAGTATTCAATTTGTACCCCTTGTGACAGACAGGAATGTGCCTTCCATCACTTTTAGCTCTTTGGTTAATTTTGCCTACAGAGGAAGAATTCGCTGTGAACATCCCTGAGAGCGGGGTGCTCAATTCTGAGATGGGTTTGGGGAACGGCAGCGTTACAGAATGGCATCTTGGTGGCAGCACAAGGTATCTGCTTAATGACATCTTGAAGGTCCGGCAGTTCCAGTAAAGGAGTTTTTATGAAAGCATTAAATCTGGGATAAAAATGGATTATTGGCAGCTCCGGAGTTTGGGGGAAAAGGTTCGTTCTTGCTCTGAATAAAACAAATGGTTTACGATTTTTCTGGGAAATGAGGATTTGAACAAAAATGTTGGTTTGGTTGAATGCGTGCTTGGACTTGCTCTCAAAACTTTGCAGCATTTTAAAAATAGAATGAAATGGCATGTAGAAATGGAGATTATTTTGAGGCAAAGTATCAAAATCCTTCATTTTGAAAGGCTTTGAATTTTCTCCTAATAGAAATTCAGCATCCGCACTACAAGGAAGCAACCCGCCTTGGGCTGGTGCGTGTCTGAGACAGCTAATTTTGTGTCTTTAGCCTAAAATCACTCATCTGGGCGGAGGAGGCGATGACCCATTGTCTGGGGAGGGCACCAGGTAGGCTGCGAGGCAAACGAACTCGTTATGCCACGGGCTCAGCGGCTGCTTTGCTCCCTTTGAACACACAAGATTCCTACTCGTTACTCATTGTGCATGCAGTCGGACACAGATTCTTTCTTAAACATTCACATATTTTATGAAGTTAGAAAGGCTTTTAAGATGCACAAACCCCGATGTTTTTAATGAGTTTAACAACAACCAGGCAGAGACCAAAGCGCGCGCCGTCCCCGGGTCCGACCCGCTCCCAGTTTCCACTTTCCAAATTCTGAAGCCCGTTTTCCCTTCCAGACCACGCAGGGCTGACAAAACCAGCCAGCACTGAAGCTTTGCCCATACATGAAGAGTTTCGGGGTATTTTGGGTCACCCAGTGCCTGCTAACCCACAGCCCATCGGCTTGTGCTGGACCTGCTTCGCTTTGTTTTACAGGGGAACTGTTTTGCTCCGGGTATCCCATACAGAAACCCTCCTTCCCGTGACATTGCATTTAACAGAGCAGCTAGATCCCTATTCCATGAAGCAAAAACCTGCAGCTGCCATGCAGCAGAGGCATTGCAGCTCCACAGAGACAGGAGCTCAGAGCCCCATGCAAGGGCAGGAAGATGATTCCAACATTCACGAAACATAAGACAAATCATAAAGTATTCATAAAACAAAAAACCAACAAAGTTTGAATGTTAATTCCCACTCACACATTCTGGAGATGAGGAAATGAAACCACAAACCCAGTAAGCACTGTGCCTGAGGCCTGGGCCGTAAATCAGCCCCAGCATGAGGTCTGCTCCGTGCTCCATCTCCGTGCCCCTGCCATAAGGCACAGGGCTGTTCCCGAGTGCCACCTGGGAGATGTCACTGTGGGGTGCATAGGGACATGTGGGCTGCTGGCGGGGAGGTATATGGAGCTCAGCACTGCAGTGATTCCATCATGCTAAGGGTTGGCCTCCAGGTGCAGTCCCAGATGTCACACTGAGCCTTGTGTGCTCATCCTGCTCCCAGCTCATAAGCATTTCATCATCTTATCAATGGAAACACACCCGAGTTGAGTTTGGCTGGGCTCAGTGCAATTAGTGGGAGCAGTTGGTGTCAAGAGTTGTGTGCAGAAAAAGACATTTTTAATCTCTTCTTAACACCTTTTTCATTTTGCCCAACTCTTTGGTGATTCATACCCTGGGCAAGACCAAGCACTATGTGCACACCCAAAAGGTTGGGAGCCCCACTCCTCTTCCTGGACATGAACCCATCCATCCCCATTTCCCCTTGCATCCAGAGGCTCAGAGCTACATCCCCTTGTGGGATCTGATCCACGGGTGACCCCGTGTGCATGACCAGTTGTTTATTACTCATGCTTCCAGCAGGACGCTTTCTTTATCTGCAGCAAATCCCCCCCAGTGCCATCCCCCCGGCCCCATCTTTGCTTTATCTCTGCCCGCAGTGGGACCCAGCCCGCCCGTGGCCCCGCACCGCCGGCCTTGTGCCTTCAAAGGCAGAACGGGGCTCTGTAACTTGAGTCTTTAACAACACATGGCAGAAGCTACAGGAACTGGCCTGTGTCATGTCTCTGAATGGCTTCATAAATATAACACTGAGGAATTTGGATGCTCTTGGGTGATGGATGCTTGCATTCTAAGGGATGCGCTTTCTGCCTTGCCCTAGCTCCGAAGCAGCTATAGCCATTGTGCAGCTCCATATCCTATTCCTACTGCCCCGAGGGCAGGATTCAACCCATGCCACCCATCCCCCAACCCACTGCTGCTGTCGTTGTTGACCCCAATTCCCCCCCACCCCGGACACAGAAGCCACACGCAGAAAGCTCCGATGCAAAAAAAAAGAAAAATGCGATGGAATGTATTTATCTGCAAACAATAGCGCGTCTGGATGGAAAATCAGTGTTTTACACCAGTCATGTGGTTGCTATTACTGTCTTCCAAAACACCCAGAGGTACTCGATGTGTTAAGTATGAGTGGCCCTGTGCTATTTTGCTTAAAAAGCGAAATGTGTGTGTCTGCACCTAGAAGTGCTCTTGCGTTGATGCCCAAATGGCTGCCAGAGGAATTGCCAACTTATCTGCAGGCATGGGGCTCGGTTTGGGAGCAAGATGCCAAGGAGGGCATCTCCATGGCTCTTTGATGGCGTTTCCATGCTCCTTTGCCATCCCTGGTGCAGGAGAGCGCGGACGGAGCTGGAGGGCTTCTTTCCTCATGCAAACCCAAGCTGTGCCGATAGCCATTGAGCAAGGATTTCCATTTTTGGTGCGAGCTCAGCCTTAAAATAGACAGTCTTCAGCGAGGAAGAAACTCTGTTGACAGAACATAGGGAACATTCTTCCCGCGGCTCTCGCGCGGGGCTATCTCGGCTTTAATCTCAGCGCTTCCTGCAGGTCTCCCCGGCCCCACTTCCCTCCCATTGTTGTGGGGTTTGGAAGTGACCTCAGGCTGCAGACGGCAGCCCACGGGCAGTGACTAACCCGCCTGTCTCCATCCCTTGGACATGTCCCATCCACTAAATAAATGACAGGCACCGACACGTGAATAGAAACACAAACAGCCCGACAGGGAGATCTTAACTCTTTGTGGCAGGGAGATGTCCCAGCAGTGCTGGGGAGGGGACGGCAGCGCCGTGCGTGGGGCAGAGCGGTTCCAGCTGCAGGGCGCCGAGCCCCCGATATTAGCTTTAATTGCTGGGGATTCTTTTCTGAAGCTTTTATCTCTGCCCTGCTGTAATTAAAAGCGTGGCCGTGCGTCTGTGTGTCTGTCTGGCTTCAGCATGAATAATTCCGTTGTGAGAGGTAGCACCGTGAGCACGCGCTGCAGCATTGCGACCCTACAGCACACCTATAAGGATCCCTATGAGCAGCCATGGGTCAGCCCACCCGGCCCCACCTATGGCACACACACTGCTGTGGGATGCATGGTCCCGTTCCCCCCGCATCCACTGCTGGCAGTGATGGGGGTGTACACACAGATGCTGCTCCTAAATGGCAAATGTGGTGCCCCATCTCTGCAGCGCGCAAGGCCGGGCTGGATGGGGCCCTGGGCAGCCTGGTCTGGTGGGAGCACACAGTCCATGGCAGGGATTGAACTGGGTGATCTTGAAGGTCCCTTCCAACCCAACCGTCCTGTGATTCGATGACTCCAAAGAGAATTGGTGCTGGCCACAGTCAGACATCATGACCAAACCCCAACCCCAACGTCCTTCCAGCCAAGCGAGACCAGACCGAGCCGTCCCAGCACGCTCTGCCTTTGAAATCTAACAATAGCTTCCCCAGTAAGAATAGAATGAGTGTTAATAAGCTACATTTGTGGATTTTTTTGGTTGGAAAAGTAGGAAAGCATTCTCTTTAACAGAATCAAGATCTATTTGAAATGCTGTAATTACAATAATTAATAATGCTGCTTAGCAGTTACTAGCACTCGGTGCATTGTGAGGATGTCTGCGTTAGCTAAGGTTTAATAACGAACTTCATATAAAGCCAGGAGGAGAAAATAATGATATGGGGAGTGGCTGCAGCACTGTGGTCTGATGGCTGCTTACTTTAATGTAAGTAACAAATAATTCCCTCTGGCTCTCTACATTTGTGGATAAGGCCATAAAGAAGAAAAAAAAAAAAGAGAGAGAAAAAAAGGAGGAAACCTCAGCTCATAAACATGCCGCCCTTGCTTTATGGCTTCAAGAGAAACGTTTGTTGTTGGGCTAACGGTGGTATCAATAATGGGCAGCAGGACGGTGCATGCCATCCCCCGGTCCTATACGTGTAACAGTGGGGCTGTTCTTGGTGTCACTGTCACTGCCACCCAGCCCGTGTCACAGCGAGGGGAGTTGGAGGAGGACAGAGATGCCCTAACTGGCTTTGGAGACCGATGGTTTTTTGTGCAATGTTGTTTATTCTCTTTCCTCCCAAATGACTCCTGCTGGTAGATGCTGCTCAACAACAGCTGTCCTTTGCCCCAGGGCTGGGTGACGCTCGGGGCAGAGAGACACAGTCCCTTGGAAAGTGGGACAATGGCTGTGGGGACCCCAAGGAGTTCTGCACCTCTGCACCCTCATCTCAGCTCACTATATTCCGGGTCAGCTGGATGGGCTCTGAGCACCTGATGGAGCTGTGGGTGTCCCAGTTCACTGCAGGGGAGGTGGACTAGGTGGCCTTTAAAGGTCCCTTCCTACTCAAACAATTCCACGATTCTATGAACTGACTGGAGTAGGTTCATCACCACTCACTCATTAGTTAATACAAGGAGCTGATCCGCACCGACCCCATACGCAGTTGGGTTCCATCAGGCATCACAGACAGCTCCAGCACTCATCTGCTTGCCTGCATCCCGGATCGTGATGGGCTGGGCTGGTGGGGAGCTGTGGACACCCCTGCAGCCCCCACCCCACCGTGCCCTTCTGCACAAGCAAGCCCTGCAGGTCCCGATGCAGCCACACTCAATGAAGTTTCAGCACCAGAAGAGATGCACTTGGGCATTTCAGCAATGACCGCCTCCGGTCCACATTCAGAGCAGAACAGACACTCTCCCGTCTGCCCCAATGATTCTCACATCCCCATTTCGAGGCTGCAGACATCTGAGCAGGCACCGGACCGCACCATCCCACAGACACTCTCTGGAAGCCTTTTTCTGCCCTCGCTGCCTTCAGCCCATGACTCAGTCCCTATTTCTATTCTCTTCCCACTTCTGTTCCTCCTTCCTTAAACTTTCAGTCGGCGGCAGCAGCTTTGCTCCTGTGCTTTGTGGCTGCTCTCGCCGGGTTATTATTGGAGACGACTGCGAAATAACAGTGCTGCTCTTTAAGACGCTGCTGCACCGCTGCAGAAAACATTTCCCCGCGCCGCGGTGAGCAGCCCTTCGCCGGAGCGCCGGCGTCTGCTCTGAGCAGCCCAGACGCCGGTCACAGAGCTGCTGCAACAGAACAAATCGCCCAGGGCAGCAGATCCCGGGGAGGGAGAAGAGCCAGAAGCCCCGTCTGTCTGTCTGTCTGTCTGTGTGTTTTCTAAGGGAGAAAAATTATCTTTTTACAAGCCTGCCCCAGTTGGCTCCGAGCGGCTCTTCCCAGAAAACACCATCGTAAATAGAAGAGCGAACCCTCACACAAGCGGACAGGTTGCCATTTATATCTGACCTTTCTCAGATCTGCTTTGATGTCTTCCTCAACCTAGCCTTCCTCCCGTCCGGCCCGCAGCACATTTAGCTCCCGCTGCTAGGAGAGCACCGCTGGACACAACAAACCCTCCGCAGTTAATTAAAGCCATTTTGATATATATATATATATATATCCACCTCTACTCCCTCTTTTTTGAACCGGCTCCGAATGCAATAATCCCAGTTTAATCCTCCCCTCCTGGGGAGCTTCCAGTTTGGCGTTTGCAAATGGAATGGGTAGATATGGATAGGGATGGGGAGAGATCTATTTTTTAAGGGTGCTGCGCTTGGCACATCACCCAGTGACGTCGGCTGCTTTTCTTCCTTGGACAGACCCGGCTCAAAAATGGCAATTCCCCAACTCCGAGCCAAAACAACAGCACAGGGCGCTGTCAGAACTGGGCGTTATCTGCCTGGAAAGGAGTCCGGCGAGGCAGACTGTCTCCACAGGCTGCTGAACAAATGCTGATAAAAAGGCCAAACCCCTGTGTTTGTTATGGGTGGTGAGGGTTTGCGATGGATCCCCTGGTGGACGAGGGAGGCTGTAATTCCCTTCCTATTGGAACAGAGCATCTGGTTGATGTGATAGTGCCAGGCTCCTGCAGCCGGGACGGGACAGACATTTATGGGTGGCTCTGCTGTGCTGCCTGTGAAAAGTGAGGCTGAGGGAGATGCTTTGAGATCCTTTGGGCTTAGAAACCCCAGAAGTGCTTTCACTGGAGGGCCTCGAGCTGTGCCCATGCCTTCAGAGAATCATAGAATCATGGAATGGTTGGGTTGGAGGGAATCTCGAAGCCCCTAATGCCCACCCCTTGCCATGGGTGGCTGCCCCCACAGCTCAGGCTGCCCAGCACCCATCCGTGGCCTCAGACACTGCAGGGATGGGGCTCCCACAGCTCCGGGCAGCCTGTCTTCACCCTCTCTGTCCCCATGCCCCATTTTATAAGGTTGTGAGTGCAAAAGTACATTGAAAATCTCTTGTCAATGGCATCAGGACAGACCCTGGGAGCTCTGGTGAATTAGGAGGAATTAGCATCTGCATTTCATCGTTAAGTCCCACATAGGACCCATGTAGGAAATAAGTCCCCAGCAAAGCCAGAAGCCAACAGCTCCATTGGGCATCCACAGCTTCTCCCTGGCTGCGTGGTGCTACACCATGATAACCCCAAATGTCTCTTTGCACACAGCCTGCTATGTACAGCAAGGAAATGTCCTGGTCAGGATGCATTTTGACTCACTGTGTGTTTTTCTAAGGGAGAAAAGTGTGAATGTCCATCTCTGTGCTATCTGTGCTTCCGAGCTGCTCTTGTCCTGGTTTGTACTGACAAGGATTCAGATGAACACATTTCTCTTCTACACAGCCTGAGATCCCAGCGCTTGCTTTGGGTTGCATCAGGTCTAGTTTGGGTTTGTTTTCCTATGAAATGAGAGCAGCAGCACAGGGGTAATCCCATACTATAAGGGCATGGACCTGCAGGTTCAGTCCCTGAGCAGGACCTGACCCCAACATCCCACCTCCTGGGGGTGTTCTCCTCCCTGGGCTTCAACTCAGGCTCTTTCCCTGAGTAACTGCTGATTTATTGACACACATCAGCCCAGAAGTGATTTAGAGAAATGCACCTGCAATCCCCTGGAAGTCCCAGGGTCTTCTTGATGTTAAAAGCCATATCCCCATGTTCCACAGAATCACAGAATCATTAAGATTGGAAAAGACCACTGAAATCATCTAGTCCAACCATCCCCATGTCCCTATATCCCCATGTCCCCATATCCCCATATCCCTATGTCCCCACATCCCCATATCCTCATGTCCCCATATCCCCGTGTCCCCGCTGCACGCCAGGGTCCCCTCCTGGCTCCAGCAGCCCTTTGGATGGTGCCATCACCCGCAGGTGAGAGCCTGCTGGGAAATGATTGTACTTCTGCGGTTAGAACTCCAGGTTCTGCCCCGAGCCCTTCCAAAAAGCCCATCACGGATACCGGTAGGTTGCTGCCAAATAACCCAACAACCCCCAGTTCTGCCGAAGCGCCGTTTTGTGCCCCACGCACACGTGAGAACGGCCCCGGGCGCTCAGTGCCACCGCTCCCCCCCGCGGAGCGCCGCAGCGCTGGAAAGTGTGAGTCAGCGCTCCGCACCCGCGGGAGGTGCCGTGGGACGAGCCCGGGGAGTTCCCATTAACCCGTTCACGTGGATTTCAGGGCCGCGGAGAGGCAGCGTTGGAGGAATTGGGGTTCTTCTCCCCCTCCCCCCTTCCCGGTGCAGTATGAAGCTGCGCTGCTCTCCTCCCCACTCGTCCCCGTCGTCTCTAGGAACAAAAGGAGCGCCCGGATTGGGACGCTACGGACGTTCAGCCCTAAATGTGAGTGAACAAATGCTGTCAGTGCTGCGCTCCGGGCTGGCTCCGTGCAGCTGCGTGTCCACGGGAGCGGACGGTGCGGGCGGGTACTGCTGTCCCAGCGCAGCAGCAGCCCCGTACCGGCACCGCGCTGCACCGTCCCTGCACGGTGCCGTGGTGGAAAAGTGGGGGAAAAATGGGCAGGGAGCAAACACAGGTTCCAAACTCCGAGGACAGTGGTGGGAAACAACTCTAGCATCCCTTCGCAACCTTTTGCATCCCCTCGTATCCCATTGCAACCCCTTGTGTCCCTTTGCATCTCACTGCAATCCTCCGCAACTGTTTGCAACTCTTGGCATCCCTTTGCAACCCTTTGCATCCCACTGAAACCTCTTGCATCCCTTTGCAACATTTTGCATCCCCTTGCATCCCGTTGCAACCCTTTGTATCCCTTTGCGTCGCACTGCAACCCTCTGCAACCCTTGGCGTCTCTTTGCATCTCATTGCATCCCACTGAAACCCCTTGCATCCCTTTGCAACCTTCTGTATCTCTCTGCATCCCTTCGAAACCCCCCGCAGCCCTCTGCACCCACTGCCGCCCCGCAGCCCGTCCCAGACGCAGCCGCACCGCACCGCCCAGCACCGCACGGGCGGGCGCAGGGACCCAGCGCGGCGCCGCCGGGCGCCGTTCATTCACAGGCACGCCGCTCCGCGCGGAGGGGGCGGGGCCGGCGCGGCGACCGGGCCAATAGAAAGCGGCGGGAGCTCGCGTCACGCGGTAGTTGACCAATGAGGGCGCTCCGGGCCTGAACTTTTGCCACGGCGGACAAGTTGATACATCGCGGGGGCGTGTCCCGCCGCGGCGTCTCCTGCGGGGGGAGCGGCCTTAACCCCTTCGCCGCCGCGGCGCCGCCGTGACCTACTTTCCCCTCGCGGCCGCCGCGGGGAACGCCGCGGTGCTGCGCGCGGCGCCTTTAAGAGCCCGGCAACCCGACCCGCTGTTTGCGCAACAATCGGTGCCGCGCGGAGCCGCCAAAGTGTCTAGACTGGCACATGATGGGCGGCAGCCAATCGCGCCGCCGCTCGCGAGGGGCCCTGCGTGCGCGCCGCGGCCACACAAAAGCTGCGCGAGGGCGGGCGCCAGGGAGCGCGGCAGCGGCGGCCCCGGGGCGGCCGCGCGGCGCAGCGCAGCAGAGCGCGAGGAGCGGAGCGGAGCGGAGCCTCCGGGATACGACGGGCTGCGTGTGCTGAGCTGAGCTGAGCGGCGTTCTCAACGGGCTTCTCCTTTTTTGCATTTTGCTTTTCTAGGGTTTTTTTTTTTTTTCGCCTT
>JACDJE010000059.1:5849780-5899550 GCA_016647715.1 Pavo muticus
TCCCCGCTGGGCGCTCCCCATCCCCTCCGCCGCCGCCTTCCCCCATGGTGCGGCCCCGCCGCGGGCCGGGCGCTGCGGGCGGCTCCGGGGGCGGCGGCTCCGGGGGCGGAGGCGGCGGACGGGCGATGAGGAGATAGAGGCGCGGAGCGGAGCGAGCCCCGGGCCGCCCTCGTATCGTATGTTCAGGTCCAAACGCTCAGGGCTGGTGCGGCGGCTTTGGAGGAGCCGCGTTATCCCGGAGAGGGACGGAGGAGATGGGAACGGCCAAAGCTCGGAGCGAAACGCGACGGCGGTGACGGCCGAGGGACAGCGCATGGCACAGCCGCGCCGGGCGCAGGAGGGCGAGGGCCGCCCGGTGCGCTGCTGCCTGTTCGCGGAGCGGCCCGGCCCCGAGCTGCCTCCTCCTCCTCCACCTCCTCCTCCTCCCGGCGGCGCCTCTCCCCCCGGGCCGGGCGGAGGCGAAGCGCGGTCGCGGTTGGTGCTGCTGGAGCGGGAGCTGAAGGCCGTCACCTACGCGCTGCTGAAGCGGCTGAAGGAGCGCTCCCTGCACAGCCTGCTGCAGGCGGTGGAGTCGCGCGGCGGCACTCCGGGCGGCTGCGTGTTGGTGGCCCGCGGGGAGCTGCGCCTGGGGGGCGGCCAGGCGGCCCCCCCACACCTGCTGCTGGGGAAGCTGTTCCGCTGGCCCGACCTGCAGCACCCCGCCGAGCTGAAGGCCCTGTGCGAATGTCAGAGCTTCGGGGCGGCCGACGGCCCCACGGTGTGCTGCAATCCGTACCACTTCAGCCGGCTCTGTGGGCCAGGTGAGCGCCGGGGCGGCGGTGGGGGGGGAATGGATTCCCGTCCGTTTGGGGTTTGGGAACGTCGCCACGTGCCGTCGTTGGGAGACGATGCCCCGTTTAGGACTGCAGAAGATGGATTCTCCCTCCCCCCCACCCCGTTTGGGGCCGTGGGGACGGGGTTCCTCAGCCTCTCTTTCGGGCTGGGGGAGATGTGGGACCCAGCAGTGTGGGGCCAGGGGGGTGGGGTCACCCTGTTCGGGCTTTGAGGTCGTGGGGAGCCCATTTGGGGGTGGGGGAGATAGGAGGACCTCATTTTTCTCAGTCCCAAACTGGAGGGACCCCAGTCTGGGGACCTGCAGAAGAGGTCCTCGAGTTTGAGACTGGGGGAGGTATGTTGCCCTATTTGGGGCTTGGTTTGGGTACCTGGGGGAGATGGGCGTCCCCCGCGTTTGGGGTAGGGGAGATGAGGCTCTCCTGTTTGGGAACGTGGGGAGGGGCACCCTCCACATGGGGACGTGGGGAGAGGATGCCCAGTTTGGGCCTGGAGGAGATGAGGTTCCCCTGTTTGGGGGCATGGAGAGCAGCGCCCTCCCCGTTCTGGGTTGGGGCACTCAGGGAGGGACTCCCCACGTTTGATGTTGGAGGAGATGCAGTTTCTCCAGTTCGGGGCTGGGAGAAATGCGGACGGGGTCCCCAATCTCGGGGGTGAAGGAAGTGGAGTCCCCGCTCTTCGGGGCGATGCTCGGGGCTCGCAGGGACCCGGCTTGCGGTCAGGGAATGCCTTACGCGAGCGGGATTCCCAGCACTACTGCTTCTTCCAGGAAAAAAAAAAAATCCTTTGTTTTGTTCTCTTTCATTTTACTTTTTTTTTTTTTTTTTCCCCTTTTTTTTCCCTTCCCTTTTTCCTCTTCTTCCCCCTCCCCCCGGGTCCCCCCGCCATGCGGGGCCGCCGCCCGCCGCCGGCGCCAGCCTGGCTCCCGCCTGGCTCCGCTTATCGCGCCCGGGCGGTCCCCGCCGCGCCTTAAAGCCGCAGCGCCCCGGGGCCGTGGGGCCGCCGGTCGGCCCTGCGTGGGGCTCCGCTTTTTATCAACTTCTTTTTTTTTCCCTCATATTAACACCCCCGGAGGACCTTCCTCCGTGTCCCTTTCATTTTCTTCTTAATTATTTTTTTTAATTCCTTTTCCAATGCGGAATCGCTCCTGCCTTTGCATCGCTTGCTTGAAAGAAACTTCTGTGCTCCGGGAGCAGCAGTGCTGCTTTGACTTCGGCAGCCACCAAACTTCCCGAGCCGCTTTCCTGCAGCGGTTGCTGCGTGGCGTCCCGTGCGCGGTGCAGCAAGCAGAGCTTTCGCTGCATCCAGTTCTTGGGGGGCTGTTGAGCCTTTACGAACAGGGCACCTTGCAGCCTGCAGGGTTCTTAGTGCACGGCCCAGGAGGAGTGTGGTGTTTTTGGGAAGCAGTAGGTGGCTGCAGAGCAGCACGGGGGGATGCTGAGGTCGTTGTTGAGGCCATAACTCAGAGGGAGCGGAGGCTGTGGGGAGGGGTCGGTGTTCTGAGCTGCATCCGAACCGGTGTGTGCACGGTGCTGATGCCTGCACAGAGCTCAGGTGGCTGCATCTCGGCAAGTCACAGTTGTGGAAATAAAAACGTTGGAGGACCTTTGCCCGGTGCACAGCCCCGACTTATGCCTCGCAGCCCTGGCAGCAGCGGCCCTGCGGTGCATGGCAGCACCACGCTGCTGAGCTGGGCTGCGGGGTGGGACGCGTCGGGGGCACCTCGGGGCTCAGAGGGCATTACTGGTGGCCCAGCCACAGTGCTAACGCAGAGCTCTGTTTTTCCAGAGTCTCCGCCACCTCCCTACTCCCGGCTGTCTCCTAACGACGAGCAAAAGCCACTGGGTAAGTGCCGCGCTCCTTCTGGCCGCGCAGGGACGGCCCCGCGTGGTTGGGCTGTTGGGGCTGCTCCTTGTTCCTGGGCAGGCGTCAGCCGAAGAGCTTTGTGAAACTAATGACCGCCGTTTATCACAGCAAATTGCCGTGCCGACGCACGCACATTTTCCAAAATAAGACGCAGAGCTATTTTTAATGAAGGTGTAATGAGAGGTTGTGGCGCAGCGCAGTGTCTGCTGCCCTTCCTGCTGCAGGGCTGGGATGGGGGCTCTATGCAGGCAGCGCTGGGAGAGTTTGGGAGGGCGTTTTGCATTTGCAGGAGACTTAAAATAATAGTGAAAGCAGTTGGGGTGGGCAGGCTGGGCCGGTGGCAGGGGGTGCGTGCAGCGTGCTCCTGCACGGTGCTCTCCTGCTCGGGGTACATGCAGCCCTGCTGCTTCCTGGCCCTGCGTGCTCAGTGCCTGCCTCTTACTGCAGTAAATCAGAAGCAAATGGCCCAGAGTTTGCAGTCAGGGTGCAGGGCTGGGCCCCATGACAGGATGTGCCAGGGATACGGGAGTGCAATAGCAGAGAGATGGCTGTTGGTTAGGTCTTGAGGGGGGTAGGGAGGGAGAGAAGGGGAAAAAAAGGGGAAAAAAGCCCTCATCCCTCCCTGCTCCCCCCCCTTCTGAGTTAATTCCCTGCAGGAGTTGCTTGGGAGAGATGGGGGGATGCCACTCGCTTTGTTAAAACAACAGCCGGGGATGGCGGTGTGCTCTGCAGGCTGCAGGGCTGGGAAAATAATGGTTAATCTTTGAGCAAACAGTTGAGCACTTAATTAGAGGGGTGTAAGCAAGAGAGAATAACAAAGACTCTTAACTTGTTAAAACAAAGTTTCCTTCGCTTCAGCAAAGAGGAAGGAAGGAAGGAAGCAAGAATAAACAGCTTCAAGAATTTTAATGGTGATAATTAAGTATAGTAACTATGAATTGTTTAGAGGCTTAATGTAACCTTATCCAGTAAGCACCAAGTTCCTACTTGTTGGATCAGCCCGACTGCAGTTCTGTCTGTGGCTGGGGCAGTCGGGGCGTTGCAGTGCGTGGTGTGGGGCTGGGGGGGCTGTGGGGCCGGGAGCTGCTGAGCGCAGGAGGACTAAAAGGGCCCCTTTGGGTTTGTTTCTTTGCAGATCTCTCGGATTCCACGTTGTCTTACACTGAAACGGAGGCGACGAACTCGCCCAACGTCACGCCCGGGGAGTTCTCAGGTTGGCAGATTGTGTGCTCTGCACCCGGGGACTGGGGCAGGGCGGAGGGTGTTGTGTTCTTGGGGTGCTCCTTGGTATGAATGGGGGAAAAAGGGAGGGGGGACGAAGTTGCTCAGAGCCCACATGCTGTGATAGTGCTCGTGTTGGGGACATCTGTGTGTGGCTGTATGTGTCGCTGGTGTGGTGGCAGCAGCAGATGGCACTGCTGTGGTTGCCCATGTGGTTACAGTTGGATGTGATGGTTTCCATGGTCTTTCCAACCATAATGATCCTGAAATTCCACGTGGTTGGCATGAAGTTACCTGCAGCAGCTCCCCATCAGGTTGGGGTAAGCTTTGCTGGGTTGGGTCCCGCACTGTGGCGCCCAGATCTGGCTTTGTCCTCCTGTGGTGGCCTGGGGATGTGGCTGTCACTGGAGTCTGGTGACACCTGGGGGTATGCCAGTGCTGCTGCGTACAGTGGGCAGCCAGGAGGGACCCGCTGTGGGGCCAGCCCCCATCCCTGTGCCAGGGGTTCGGTTTGGGGCTGAGCTGAGGTCAGGATGCTGATGTGCATGGGGATGCTCAAGCAGATGGCACTGCTGCATTGCTGTATGGAGCACCAAAGCAGCATGGTGTGGTGTGTCCCTACGTCATGGCACATTTCCCATGGGGGGTTTCTCAGCATCTCCCCGTAAGGGCCCCCACTGCAGTGTGTGTGTTGGTTGCGTGCTCAGCACAGCCCGAGGCTTTTGTTGTAACCTGATCGGAGCCATTAATGACAGCGGCGGAGTTCTAAAAGCAGAAGTTCCTGAGGATGTCATGGTTTAGCTCCCATCGCTGCTGAGCTCTTTATGGGACATCTGGTGGGTTTTGGGGAGAGAGGAGAGATTTTGACTTGACTTGAACAATGCAATGATAACATGTGACCAGGACCGTATGAAACCAGATCCCTGCTCTCCCCTGGTGTAGTTCCAAATGGTGCAACTTTTAATAAGAGTCTGGGGCTGCCTGATTTATTTGTCCCCAGTGCTCTGATTGCTGAAAGAGGATAAGAGCTGTGTCAGAGTTAACCCGTGCGTGTCGTTGCCAGAGGGAGCGAACCTGTTGGGTGCAGGCATGGTGCTGTGGTTCTGTGTTGGTTCTCCTTTGGTCAGTGTGCAGTGTGGGCACATGGCCCTCAGTGTGTACCGAGGGAGCCGAAAGAGCGTTTGAACTCAGGTTCCAAAAATAAGTGAATTTTGGACCCGGCGTGAGGCTGCTGCTATTTATTGCTCCGGCTTTGATCATCAAAAAGGCTTTTCCTACAAAAACCACAGAGTTCAGTTTTGGATAACAAAGAGCCCCATTCTCTTACTCGTTTACTTGATGAACTCTGAGGCAGGAAGTGTTAGCGAGAAAAAAAGCTCATCTCTGTGATGTGGGGAGGAATTAAAGGTTGCTCTTTTTGAAGTAGACCTTCTCAGGGCTATAATGCTGCTCTTAAAACCTGGAGGAGCTGTCAGTGAGCTGCCGGGCTGTGCTGGGATGGGACTGGGTGGTACTGAGGGTGGGTGGTGTCCCCAGGTGTGCTGTGGTCCTCGACTTTGAGGTCTGCCAAGCAGTGTTGATGCTGCAGGCACTCGGAGGTGAATCCCTGATTTCCCAGCCTTGAGGTTGGTGGTGTCACACCGGAGCAGCTCCAGCCCATGCCTGGGGACACACGGGGGCTGATCGGGTGTGCCCGTGGGACAGACCTGCAGGAGGAACGCTGGTTTATGGAGGGGGTTCAGTGGGCAGACTCTGGGACCAACAGGGCGCTGCTGGTGGCAGCTCCGTGCCATTGTCATGCTGGGAAGCACTGCAGCCCTAAATGACCCCATTAAAGACCATGGAAGATCCGCAGCATGTGGCGTTGCTGTGCACTCCTGGTGGGCTCAGCCCCACACGTCTGTGAAGATACCAAATGTTGGAATCCTGCCGTGTCATTCATGGTGGTATTGAGTTCTGCTTCAGGCAGTGCAATGGCAGTGCTGTGGGATGCAGTCCCTGTTGGCTGTGGTGCAGGGCAGGGTGGCTCCTTTGGAGGCTCTGGGAGCCGATGGAAGCATTGGAGCTTTGGTGTTCCTTGAGGGAAATGGGGAGAGTGGAGAGTACTACGGGATGGTTTGGAATCAGTTTGTTCAGCCTCTTGAAGAGTTTCAGCACCGTGGGACAGGCTGGTAGCGTCTGTAGGGTGAAGTGGGGGGTGGGTGGCGTGGGGGAGAGAGAAGGAGCCAGGACTGAGTGGGTCAGAGCTCATGGACATCTCTTGCGCCCAAGGCTCGAGAAGCTGGAGAGCTGCATGGATGGCAGTAGGACGTGAGGCTGTCTCCATACCCCTGGGGTGGCTATGGAGGGGGCACTGCGGGGTTTTCCTGCTTCCAGCAGTGTGTAGGATGAGCTCAAGGAAACATATTTTCAAACCCACTGAATGGAGAAAGTGAACGTCTCTCTTCCTCTCCCCCCAGAAATAACAGGCTGCGAGGATTTATGCTAACAAGGAAATTTATGAAGATCCTCTGTGTTAGGAATAGGAAAGGGAAAAAAAAAAAAGCCTATAAATATGTAAGGCGGATGTGTGTGGAAACTGGGCAAACACTGCCCTTTCCAGGCTGGGGGAGGGACGGTGCCATTACCGTTCAGAGAAGAGGTGATATTTTTCCCATGGCGATTTCTGCTGGGGGACACTGGTGGGGACCTGGCGCTGGGCTCAGCTCCTCCTGCCCCCATTCTGCTCGAGGCAGATCTGGGCGTATCTGCATGGGCAGAGTAATCACAGACAGATGTTTGTTTGGGCCAGCAGTGCTTTTGGTTTCCTTTTTCTTTGCTGTTTAACTGCAGGCTCGCTGGCGTGTCTGACGCGGAGCAGTCTGTAACAATCAGGGCTTGGCGAAAAGCTTTCCTCGGCGGAGCAGCGCGCACGCGTTGCCAAGAGCTACTTCTTTGATGCAAAAAAATACATCCTGGAGGTGCTTTGTCAGATGTTTTTATATTAAACATTTTTCCTCCATACTTCTAGTTTGCCAACGGGAAATAAAAGCGCATCTATTTTCCAGTGTGCTTTGGAGAGGAGTTCTGGGGAGGTTTCTCCGCGCGTTGCTGTGGATGCTCGGGTGCGGTGCAGCATCTTTCCCTGTATGCCACCTCCTGTGCTTCTGTCTCGCTCGTGGGGGCTGGGGAGCTCAGAGAGATGTCCTTCCTGGGGAGGAGATGTGAAGATGGATGGTCCCATAGCCAGGTGGGCTTCTCCCGATGCAAGGATGATGGTTGTGTTTCCTCCACCCACCACAGGGCCAAAGACATTGGGATTTCCCAAACGCATCACTGGAGGCTGTGGTTGACCCATTGGGAAAGCACTGAGTCTGTTCTCTACAGTGCCTGCCCGTGTGTGCCCCGCATCCCACATGGAGGGCGCAATTCCAGCAACGGCCATACAGCTCTGGGGGGGTTTTTAAGGCAAGCAGTACCTGTTTGTGAGATAGCCTGCGGGTTATGAGCTTGCAATACAAGGGTTTTGGTCCTCAAACTGAAAGCTGAGCCAGGTTGGTGATGCGTGTGGGGAAATGAGTTTTGTGGAGGTTGAGGGAGCTGTGGGGGGTTGGCTGGAGGTGGAGAAGGAATTTGGGTGCAAAGAAAGGGCAGTTTGCTCAGCAATAAAGGGTTGTTCTTGGGGTGTGCAGTGTGAGAATGCCCTGGCCTCCCGAAATGTCATGGGAGGTGACTGCAGGGCTGGGAGCAATGTGTCGGTGATGCCCCAGGTAAATGGGATGGATTGCAGAGCTGGAATCTGCCTCTTGCCTTGCTTCCCTTGGAGCAGCATCCTTCCTCTTCCGCTGTTCCTTCTTCAACCCTCCAGCACAGCACTTGGAAAAACATGGATGGTTGGAGGTGTGACCAATCCAGAAGAAGGGCAGAAGAAGGGAACAGCCAGAGCCTGTGTGCTGCACCATGAGTGGAAGAAGGGCGGTCTCACCTGTGTTGGGCCTCATGCATAATGCAGGGACTACGTCTGCACTGCAGATTTGTGTGCATACAACTCCCTGGGACATAAAGAAGATTCCTTGCAGTGGAGCTAGTAGGACGCTGTGGAGTGAATGCAGCTGGGGTGCTTCGGGAGCAGAGACATCCTGCATCACCCTGATCTCTGCAGGGATCTGAGGCACACCGAGATGCTGTGAGGTGAACCCAAGGGAGCTGCTCCCACCTTGCAGCAGGGAGCGGTCTGCAGGGCGACAGCACGAGCACTGGAGCAGCATTTTGCTGGGAGCATTGCATTGGATTTTGCATTTCATGCCACTGTTGGCAGAGGAGGGACAGTTGCATTTCTCCTCCTGCCCGTACCCGGACTGGGCTGGCTGTGAGCTGCTGGCGGGGCCGTTTCTGCATGCAAGTGCTTGGAGTGAGCGCAGTGCCCGATAAAAACGTGTTTTTGTCTGTGGTTCGTGAGTGGTTGTGATGTTTGGCCCTGAATCACAGAGTAATCACAGCCTTCGCTTCTCCGAGCACCTAAGCATCGTGCTTAGAAAAAAGGAAAAGGAAAAAAAAAAAGAAACATCAGGAAGTAAGTGAGTTACTTAAAAGTAAATTAGTTTAATCTTTGTAGCCAAAACACCACATTCCTGCAGCCTATTAGGAGCGGCGTATGGCTTTCTAGGTAGTAAAAGTGCCTTTGATGTAGCTCCGGTTGTGTCTCTGGGCAGCGCCTATCTGATGGTACGGCTTTGTTTGAACTCTGCTGCTGCAAGGGGCTCGCAGAGTCCTGGACACGGAGTATTTGTGGCCTTTGAAAGCGGCGAATGTTTTGAAGGGGAATTTTGGCTGCTGATGGGGACCTGTAGAGAGAGGCGAGCATTCACAGTTACAGTCATAGATTTTTTTTATTATTATTATTATTTTTTTTGCATGGCTCTTTGATGAGCAAGAGGTGTTTATAGGCTTGATTCATAACCAAGTTGCGAAGGTTTTCCACGGAAATAACTTATTAAATCCGCGGCGCTGAGCAAAGCGATTGAAGTCCGTGGGCTGTGTGTGCATCAAAGGCTGCTCCTGTCCTCCCTGCACTCCTGCCCTGCACTGTGCCTCCGGAGGATGCTCACAGCCAGGCAGGGAGCTTGGGGTGCCTGGTAGTGGGGGAAGAAGGAAAAGAACTGGGGAAAACATTGAGGAAAACATCACTCGTCCTTCAGAGCTGATGGGCAGACCTGCCTTGCTGGAATGCTGCTTGTTTATGTGCTCAGAAGCGAAAAGCTGCTCCCTTCCTGCTCCCAGGCTGCAAGGTGCTGCTTGGCCCCTTCCAGCTTTAGAAAGCCCAGCAGCGTCAGTGCAGTTGTACTGCAGAGCCCAAAAATGCTGCAGGTCCTTTTCAGCTGGAGGTGGGAACCATCCCGGGGGTTTCCAGATCCAAATTCCCTCACAGAACAAATCCTTCTCCATTGCACTTGGGTGCTGGGAGCAGCCTGGCTGCAGCGCTTCCCAAGCACTTGGTGGTGGATGCCTCAGCCTGTAAAAGGCCGTGAACAAAGCCTGCCAACAAATTCCCAGGGAGGCAAGAAAAGAGTCAGTGGAAACTTCTGAATTTTACAGGAGGCCTTTCTGTTGATGCTTGGGTTTGGTAGGACTGCATTGGGCTGTGTGTCTTTGGAGCTGGTTCTTGCCCTGGGCACTCGCATAGCTGCTGTTAGCTGGGATGTGGAGGCTGGAGGAGGAGCTGGAGGCAACGTCCTGCTGCAGAGCATCCTCAGTGCTGCAGTGCCTGCATCCCATCGTGGCACCCCCATTGGGAACCTCATTGCTCCTTCATGCATAGAGCTGTGGGGCTCTGGTGTTGGGCAGGATGTGGGGAGGGTTCCTCATCGCAGCGCTGCAGAAAGGTCCCAGACACTGCTGCATCAGTTTTATCTCTCTATCCCATTAGAAGGAGCAAAATGCGCCAGCAGAAGGGCCATTTTTTCAGCTCTTTCCATTTATTAAGGTCTCGTTTGCTGAGGTTTTTCCATTCAGGGAGCCAAAGAATGTTAAAGACTTTTTTTTCCTAAAGAAGTTTTTTTAAAGCTGCTTTACTCCTTCACGCATAGTGATGCAGTTTGCTGTTGGTCTGTTCAGTACAGAACGAAATGCATTTAGTGGTCTGCAGGGAAGGCTGACATTGCCCTGGGGGCTGTGAGCACCTCAGCTCTGCTGCATCCAGGCTGACCTAACATTGTTGTGTCCTCATTCCCATGGTGGCCGTGTCTGCCCCATGTGTGGAAATGAGATGTTTGTCAATGGGAGGTCAATGGAAACCATAGCAGAACTCTGCACAAAGGGAAATGGAGGTTTGTGCAATGCTTTGCCTCGCGCTCAGTGCTGCGTGTTGCCTTAAGAGTCTTCATGCTTGCAGAGTGGAAACAAATGGGTAAGGAAAAGTTTTTTTTTCACTAATGAAGCAGTAAGGAAAGTGTGTGGGAAGCGTTGTGTTCAAGTGCTGAAGATGCTTTGAAGTATCACACAGGCATCAGAAACTGTGCCCGATGGGCTGGTGCCCATAGGATCCTCCTCTTGGGCTAGACTGGGTGCTCCCAGTCCTGTCCTCACAACAGGGGATGTGGCCCTGCTGGGGTTGGTTCGTGGTGTTCTGGCTTTCCAGAAAGTTCTTTTTAAAGCCATGGGGATCCATCCTTGCACCATACCACAGCACAGGGAGCAGCTGTTGGTGGGGAGCCCTGGGCGCGTTCCTCTCCGTGTGTCTCAGGAGTGCTTTTCCAGATTACATTTCTGCAAAAAGTAAAAAAAGAAGTTGACAACCAAACAACAACAAAAAACAACTGAACTTTATGAATCAACTGGGAAGCCAGTAGAAATTAGCATTTCAATAGGAACGGGTTGGCTGCTCTGCTGGCTGCCAACCATTTCTGAGGCTGGCATGGTGCCGGTGCGCAGGGTCCAGCATGCTGCATCCTTCCACCCTCCTGCTGCTGGAAATAATTGTGACTTCAGACAAATAAATAATGCTCTTGTGGGGTTTGTTTTATGGTTGGGGTCTAGAGTGAGGTGAGTGGGTGAGGGTAGGGGTGGATGCAGAACCTGGCTGGGGGCTTTTTCCTCCATCTCATAGGTTCTTGCAGTGCAGGTGAGCATGTATGTGTGCTGCATCCACGTGTTCAGTCTGCTCCCCAGCTTGATTGCGAGCAGAGCTGCTCAGGGTGCCTGTGCCCATGCAGGCTGCTGCAGTTGGCCCTCGTGGGCCAGTGCAGGAATCTGATCTGAGGATGGTTAACACAGTGTTGTGTGACAAAGGGGTTAGCGTGGTTAGATATAGAAAGAGTCTGCCCAGAGAAGTGTCCAAAGACACTGGAAAGTGTCTGAGACCCGATTGGATGGGGCTGTGGACAACCTGGTGTGGTGGGAGGTGTTCCTGCACATGGCAGGGGTTGGAGCTGGATGGCTTTTAAGGTCCCTTCCAACCCAAACTGTTCTGAGACTCTGAACCGGAGATGCTGCATCCTCTGGGGGACGTGGAAGACCAAGGTTGTTTCTTGCTGATCAGATGATGACTTGCATTTAGAACCAGGCACCAGCACAAAGCCCTTCATCGTTTGACCCATCTTCATGTACAGCAGGAGCTTCCCAGCACAGGAATCCATGCTAGGATTTCACTTGCACTGGGCTTTGTCTGGAGGCTTGCACAGCGCTGCTGGAAGCTGATACCCACCATCATCCCCATGCTGCCCATTGGTAGCTGCCTGAGAGCGTGTCCCAGCTCCTTTACACCCTGCCCCAAAGGTGTGCAGCCTTGCCGTGCAAAAGGAGAGCAGCCCGGTTTCTGCTGTGCTGCCCATCGCGTGTGACGTGAGCTGGGGTCGGTGGAAACTTCCACTCTGGAGGAGGTGAAGGAAATTCCTCTGCGAGTACAAAGTAAGGTAAAGATCCTATGTGTGTCGTGAGTTGCTTTTCCCCCCATTGTTGAGCTATTTTAATGAAAGGGAAATGTCAGCAAAAGTGTGTTTTGAAAAAAATAAAACAAGTGCCACTCACACGTCACTGGATTTGGAATAAGAGTGCTGTGGGCAGCATCTTCACTGCTGAAACAGGAGAAATCCAGGCCCTGGTCATGTGCAGCTGATGACCGCCACCTGTGTTGAATTGCCTCTCCTACCTGCATTCAGCTGTGTGGGCCTTTGGAGCTGGGCTGCATTCAGCTGTGATGGAATGGATCTGTTCATTGAGACTTCTGTCATCTAACATCTTTGCAAATGGGTTTTGCTTTTGCTGTACTGGATCTGTTGGCATGAAAAGCCTTCTGTATGGCTCTGTCTGAAGGGCTTTGCTTCACAGACTGCCCAGGGAGGTTGTGGATGCCCCATCCCTGGAGGCATTCAAGGCCAGGCTGGATGTGGCTCTGGGCAGCCTGGTCTGGTGGTTGGCAACCCTGCACATAGCAGGGGGGTTGGAACTAGATGATCATTGTGGTCCTTTTCAACCCAGGCCGTGCTATGATTCTATGAAAAGTGCTGCCTACTGACTTCATTGAGAACTGCAGGGAGGGAGAGCTGAGCTCGGGTTTGGTATGAGGCAGCTGGGTGCCCTGCACTTCTTCCTTCTGGAAAACGGTGTCTGCAGAGGGGTGATGCAGAGTACTGCTGGTGCTTGGGGCTTCCCAGCCTGCCCTGGGCACAGGGGGATGCTCATAACCTTCACGCAGGCAGGTGCGTGCAGATGTGTGTTGATGCATAGCCAGCTTTTTAATTATGCTGGGCAGGACTTGCATACAGAACAGGGCGTATGGCATGGAGATGAACAGGTTGTGAGGTGCTTGTGGCTGGCAGTGCCCTGCAAGTGCTTCTGCATCAATCCCAACCCTTACCCAGGCCTTCAGCCCTGTTCTTGCAGCATCCTCCTGCCCCAAAGCCCCTGACTGCAGCCCTTCACCCCTGCTGGGCTCATTTCAGACAGCTGCAGCCACCTTTGACGCAGTCCTCAGGATGGCTCTGGTCTTGAATCCATTCCCTCCTGACCCCCCTCTGTTTGCTATGTAGTAAGCTCTGTGCTGTTTGAGTTAGGAGCTGGTGGTTTTGTGCTGTTCGTGGTAAATGCCATTTTTGTAGTGGGAGCACAACCAGCCCACATCACCGCATCGTGCCCTCAGCCCCTGCTTCTCCTTCTGTTGGCCTCTAGGCAATTTGCAAACCTGGGTCATGTGGATTGTAGCTTGAAATGATCCTTGGGATATCCCATTGGCCTCGTGTAGGGCTCTGAGTGCTCGTGGGGCATGCACAGGAGAAAAAGAAGCTGGTTTTAAAAGGGTGTTTTCTTTTATGCCTTCATGATGGATTTACAAGCAGAAAAGGACAGAAGGGCTGCCAGCAGCACGTGGGGTTGCTCTCAGCCCTCTTGCTTGCTTGCTTTGAAAACTGCGATATGTTGGTTGAGCTCTGTCTCAAAGCAAATCCCCATTTCCACTCAGCTGTTGTGTTGTCCTCCAATGAAAACCCTTGGGGACCCTTTGGAGTATTTCTAATCTTAAGTTTCCAACAGAAGTGCCCACATTTATTCTGGGTCTCTCCCGGTTGCTCCTTCCTTTAGGATCTGCAGTGCAGGCTGGCAGTGAGCTGGAGGGCGATAGAAGGCACACAGCAAGACCTGCTGGGGTGGGAATATTGCTTCTCAAACCAAAAAGGCTTTTGGCCATTGGTCATGTGAACACCTGAAAGCTTGCCAAGCGTCAGGATGGTGGCAGGGCACAGGTTGCCTTTGTCATTTTGCAGGCACTGAAGTGCCGTGGCCAAAATTTCTGTGTCTGGACCCTTCTCTTTGATGTAATTGCATTGTTAGGAGAAATTGTATGGGGAATTTGGGCTTGTTGGAGCTGTTCCGTGCTGCTGATGGCGGGTGTTGGATGCCCCAGGCTTCCTCTAGCTGGTGGAGCAGCCAATAGCTCCTAAGGTGGTATCAGAGCAGCAAACAGTCTCAGCTCCAAGTTAGAGCTGTCTAATTACAACTTGGTGAAGTCAGTTGAGTTACTTTGAATTTCTGGACGACGTTTTGGACAGAAGCTGGCCACCCTTGTGTGCAGTGAGGAGGAATTCATTTCAAAAAAGGAGGAGAATAGGATGGTGATGGGAGAATGAGTGCAGGTGGCTCACTGCCCATTCCTGGTGAGCTCCCTGCTGTCCTGAGGGAGGTGTAGAGAGCGCATTGCCTCCTATAGCAGTGGTCACTGAGGGCACTGGGGTGGGGTAAGAAATAAAAGCCAACAGTGCTTCTAGAAATGTGAGGAATGCAAAAACGTTTAAGTGATTTAGTAGGAGAAGACTTTTATTTAAACATTGAATCGAAGAGCACCCTTTCATCTTTAAACCATCAGTGTTTGAACTTCCATCCAAGTTTTTTTCCGGGCTTTCTTTGCACTTTGTCAGCTGTGACACAAAGCTGTGCTTCGCACCGTGAATAAACGTCCAGGTCCTCGTTTCCATTTGTTGTCATTGCCTCAGACACACCTAAATGACAGCAAAGGAGAACTGCTACGCGTGTTGGTTAGTTGGGAAGATCTGCATTTATTGGAAGAATGTGAGGTAGAAACCACCGTGTCCAAGCAAAGCTCGTAAAGCTACACCACGTTTCCATATGGGAACCACCCTGAGTATGGATGCGTCAGTCGCCGTGATGCTGTTTTTCCATCACAAGGGAACACTCACCTGTGAGAAGGCATCTCAGGTGCTGCGTGTGCCAATGGGCAGAAATTTGGCTTTGGGTCGAAGCTGCCAGCCAGCATGCAGCTGTAAATTGTTCTGTTTGAGGGTTACACGTAGTGCAGTGCATAGGCACCCTCGGTGTGGGGGTGAGGGTAATTATTTCCTCCTCGCTTTGATGCTGGAAGGACCCTGAGCTCCACAGGCCCTCCATCTCAGCAGCATCATGGTTGTGCCTTCCTGGCCCAGAGTCCAGTGTTAGCATGGGAGATGTCCATGTTTGTGTTGCTGAAACATCCCAGCATGTGCCACGCCGACGGCGTGCCGTGCTCCGCTGCCGAGATTTACGCTTCCTAAGTACATTGTAAAAATCTTATAAAGTAGCTTAAATATTTACAGAACAAGCATTTAAGGAAATTCTGTTATGTCTCTGAAGGAGCTGCTGCTTCTGCATTGGGCCCATCAGACCACGCTGTGTGCTTTTTGTTTTTTTTTCTTTTTCTAATCGTCTGACCTCCAGGAGTTTCTTCTCTTTTTTCACCTCACTGTTTTTAAGCAGACAAACAAATGGAAATTCATGCACAGGAACCTATAAATAATGTTAATGGCCTGGCTTGCATCCTCCAAAGCCAGGAAATGTAGAAGCATGGCGGTGGGGCTGGCCCTGGCCTGGGCTGAGAGGCGATGGTGCATGAGGAGCGGGCATTCCAAAGGGGTTCTGTGCCCAGGGGGTGGGGACAGGGGCAGCCCAGGTGGGGAACTGCACCTCCAGCAGCAGCTTTGGCTGTGACTTGTAGCCCTTGTGGCTGCAGGCTGCCATGGGGCCATAATCATAGAATGGCCTGGGTTGAAAAGGACCACAATGATCATCCAGTTTCAACACCCCCCCACCCCATTATGTGTAGGGTCACCAACCACCAGGCCAGGCTGCCCAGAGCCACATCCAGCCTGGCCTTGAATGCCTCCAGGGATGGGACATCCACAGCCTCCTTGGATGATGGAGCTGTAGGGCCGTGATGGAGCTGTAGGCTGCCATGAGGCATCCCTTCAGCATCTTCTTCCCAGGGCTGGACAAAACAAGGGACCTCAGCTGCTCCTCACACGCCTTGCCCTCCAGGTCCTTCCCTGTCTTTGTTGCCCTCCTTTGGAAGCTCTCTCATAGATTTCTGTCCTTCCTACATTGCAGCACCCAAAGCAGGTGCAGTGCCCTGAGCTGGGCTGCCCCAAGCAGAGCAGAGCTGGATCACGCTGGGCCATGCCCTGGGGCCAGCTGTGCAGCACTCAGCTCCCTGCCTGCTTTGCCTTGCAGTTTCCCCCATGGTGCGTGTTCCTTTTGCCATCAGATTGCCCTGTGCAGTTGAGCAGCGCTGCCCCTTTCATCCCAGCCCTGGTGCTGGCAGCCCCTCACGGGTGCTCCCCAGCAGCACTTCCCAAGATGCACATTTCGTTTATTTTCCTCCTGCTTGCACAGCAAACGGATGTTTAGACCCAAAAGGAAATCAGGTCGCTGCTTTCTGGGCTCCGTGTGCAGCAAACAGCTCTTCAAAATAAATCCAGCCTCACCATGCCAGGAAAAACACCGGAGCCAAAACGTTGCAAGAAAAGAATTGTGCCTTCTGTGAAAGCTCTCCTCTTTTGCTCCAAGTCTGCCTATCGGTCCTGTTGTTCTTAGGTTTTGTTTCGAGGTTTTTAGCCCCGGGAGCTGTTATTTCCAAGGCAGAGGGGTTCAGCGTGCACTGGATGCCAGATTTTGCCAGTTGCAGTGGTGTGTCCGGGTAACTTCCTTGGACATGGGAGCTTTTGGGTGGGATAATTAATTTCTCCCTGCCAGTTCGGGGTCAGTGCTTGGATTGGTGCCATGCTGGGGTCACCTTGGGCGAGGTGGCCCTGGGGTACAGTGCTCCCCGGGATGTCCCCTGCAGGGCTCCCTCTCACAGGGGAGCTTTTTGGCCAGAGCTGTGGGAAGAGCACAGCCTATCCCAAGTGAGTCACCCCGGGCAGGAAAGGCGCTTGGCAGGTTTGGAAAAGTGGCCGGGAGGGCAGGCGATGCCCTGCCTGCTACCTGCCTGCTCCAGCATCCTGAGCCACTGGTACCCAACATGGGGTAGGCACCGACCCCAAAGGTATTGCTGAGGTGGGCAGCAGGGGCCTTCCTTATAGACGTTGTTTTTTTCCCCCTTTGGAAATGCAGCCTCTTGCAGTCATGCAGTCACAGTTAAAATAAGGTTTAAATTATGGGGCTGGCTGTGGCTTTTTCCCTTTCTTTCAGAATTTCTGCCAACTTGCAATTTACTTAATGAAATCCTGCTATTTCGTTTAAGGGGGATATTTTTTGCAGATGTTGATTTAACCCAGCTTTATAAAATATGTGAACTGTGCAGTTTCTTTCCTATTTTTAACAGTTTAAGGATTCGAGCACAGCAACACGACAGAATTTTTAGTGTCCATAGAGTGGTTTGTTTGTGCTATGCAAAGGCTGAGGTTTAAGGCTGAGGCTTCCCGTGCCGCTCCTCCCCATCACAAACAGTCCGAAGTGTTGCAATAATGAGCACGATGATCCAAAGGAGGAAAGTGTCCAGAGCTGAGAATCTGCTGCTCTGTGAATGCACTTCTGCAAAAAATCCGAGTCTGATTTTACACTCAGTCATTCTTCAGGCGGTTTTGAGCCGGGGTTTCTTTACATCCAAGTGTGTATTTTGTGTAGGTGAACTCTAGGGGAACAGAAAGAGCAATGAGTCTCTTTGCAGTGGTTGACAGGCTGTGTTTTTAATGTATTTCCCCCCAAAAGCCTCGCTTTATAGCTGGATTTCCCTGGAGGGGAGAAGTATTCAGCATTCCTCCATTAGCACTAGGCTGAGTGTGGGGCGTGCATTCTTGAGCTCATTAACCATAACGAAGCACTCCCATGCCCTGGTAATCTCCCTGTCTTTGATTTTACCAAGAGCCTGACCTGCTCTTTTTCTCTTTTTTCCCCTAAAATGGGGATAATGGGGCTGTCGGTGATGGTGGTATCTGATTCAGCACACCCCTTCCACTGCAGCATCTCCCGGCCATGTTTGACCATCCAGAGGCATCCAGAGCGTTGGGGTGGCCGGGATCCGTGCGGCAGGACAGGATGCATCCCACTGACTTGTGTGTATTTTGGTTGGTTTATTTTATTTTATTTTTTTAATTTTTTTTTTAAAGAAACTGTGGTTTTCCATAACGAAAACAAGTCTTGCATGGCCAGGGAGGGTAATGAGAGTGAGTCACCTCCGCTCGCCCTGCACAAACGCTCGGTGAGGGATGGGACATCTCCAGGAGATGCCTTCGGGGACTCAGGGAAGCTCTCACTGTGCTGCTGCAGTACTGCCAGCATTGTGGGTTTCATGAAATGGGAGGCAGGAGCAGCCCCACTGCCTGGCCGCTGGGATGAGGGACCAGCACGGAGCGCAGATCCTGAGATGCTTGAGTCATTGTTTAGTCTTTGCTTGAAGTGGGAGCGAGAGCCTATGGATGCTGGCCACGAGCATGTTGGTGGAGCGAGCCGCTAGCTGCAGGGAAGGGCTGGAATGGCCCCAGAAAATGTTTACACATCAATCCCTGAAGCGGCTATCGGAAAATCTGGCTGTGTGGGTGCAGACACAACGCACGCAGCCCTCTGCACGTCCCTCCCTGCGCCGGTGTGTGGGTGAGGGAGGGCAGGAGCCGTCCACATCGCCAGCGCTTTGTGTTTATCTCCACCAGATAGCAGCCCCGGCACCTTCCTGTCGGGTTTTACCCCTTCAGCTCGCACACAGCGGGGGTTGTTTCCTTGCAAAACAAAGGCACCCCGGATCCTTTAATTCTGCAGCAAAAGTTCTGTGAGAGGAGATGAGAGGAGAGGAGGCCCGGTCTGGTGAGGCTGGCTCAGCCAGCAAGGCTGGGAGCTTTATCTGGGGAAGGATCTTGGGCTTCGGCCAGTGAGAACAAAGCCTGAATTTCCATTCCACTCTCAGCCCCTGCCTGGTTCCCATATATGTAAGGGCACTGGAAAAAAAAAGCCGGCAACCTATATAAAGGCTGCTGGGGGGAATTAGGAAGGTTGCAGGGAAGTGAAAACCAGAGCCCTTTTGAGGACAGAGGGTGGGTTGGGATATGTGGGGCTCACAGCATCAGATTTTGGGGAAAAACAGAGGTTTTTGTTCTCCCAGCGCTCCCGGGTTGGGATCTGGGGGCTGTGCAGGGCCAAACACTGCTGCCGGCAGCTCCTTCCCAGCCCATTGGGAGGAATACACTTGGTTTGGTTGTTTTTTTTCCATATCCCCTCTATTTGCTTGCAGGCGTCACAGTGATAGAGGTAGAGTGGACCGGGGCTGCACTCGCACTGCAGCACAGTTGCAGGATCTTAAAATAAAGCCAGTGATGATGTTTGCCTTGGTTTTGCTTCAGTTCTCCTCTCTGTGAAGTATCCCCACTACTTCTGGTTAGGAAAAGCAGAAGAGCACACCAAAGCTGTTGCATTGGCAGCTGGCTTTGTTTGCCACGTCCCATGCAAGAGCTGTGGCCCGCAGATCTCAGCTTGTCGGCGTTTTGGGGGACCAGGAGTCCAAGCTTGGGGAGCCATTGGGCTTTGACCTCCTGGAAAGAGCAGATTTTGGGAAGGGAAGGAGCTGAGCTGGAATACGGGGCTGGTGGTGGTGGGAGATGGATTTTACCTGGTGTGGCTTATGCAGGATGGCCGAGTGTAGGCATCCAGCAGCCAGAAGGATTATCCAAAAAAATGCCTTCCTTAAAAATATCCACTGGTTTTCTTCTTTAGTTGTAGAGTCATAGAATGGCTTAGGTTGGAAGGGACCTTAAAGATCATCGAGCTCCAGCCTGCAGTGGGTAACGGCAGAGGGTTATGCATCCAGCATCTCGCGTGGTCCTACTGCTGTGCGGGTGCTGCAGGAATTATAGTGAGCATGGGCAGTGGGAGGGTTGGAGCATCCTCGGGCTCTCACCGCCCCGGTGCTCTCAGCACATCAGCATCCAGCTCCCCAAAGCAGCTCCATGACCCAATGCCACAGCTGTTCTGGGTGGAAAGCCCCTGGTTTGGTGCTGCTGGGAAGTGGGCAGCGCTCGGGACCGGTCATGGAGCTGCGGGCTCTGCCTGCGGGGCACGGCAGAGGAGAACTATTCCCATTTCTCTTCAGAGGAACCTAGTAATTAGTTCTTGCTTTTAAAATGCTTTGAAGCTCTCGAGTGAAACTGCTCCACAAGCAAAAACTATTATTATTCATGAACGCCCTTTTCCAGAATCTCTGTTCTGCGGGATGCTCTGAGTTGCAGCAGTTTCCAGCTCTGGCCGTAGAGTGGATGATTTTCCTCCCCAGGAGCATCACTGGGGATCTTTGAGGGCACCAGGAGCTGCTCTGACATTGCCAACCCCAAAGCCAGCAGCAGAAACGGGTTTGAAAGTGAGCAGGGCTCAGCAGGGCTCAGGATCTGCCAAATTTTGAATCCATGGTCGTATGGAGAAGATGAAAACTTGCAAGTGCTCAACCCAGGAGTGAAAAAAGGGATTTTCTTTTCCCCAGTTCTTTGTCACAGCCTCTCAGACTCCTTTCCTTCTGAAGGCCCTCAGGGAATGAGGCTTTTACCCTCATTTGAGTGCATTTTGTGCCGCACCCAGCAAAAAAAAAAGCCAACCCCTACTGGGCAGGAGCGGGAAGGCTGTCAGCAAATGAATGGTTGTATGGGAGATTGGTCAGAGCAGCCCCTAAACCTGGGACTTCGCAGGGCTCGGACATACCCAGGGCTGGCTTCCAAAAGGGGGGGGAACCTCAGCCAAATTTCAGCTGATGACAGGTCTGGTGCTTTCATAATTGGCAGCAACTGCAGGTGATTACGTTTAGGGCTGCTTTTGAAGAGGTATTTACATTGTTGTGCTAAGCCCTGCGTGCCAGGCACGGCGCGGCCACGTGCACGGCCCAGGAGCTGAGGTTACACTGGGAGTGCTCGACCCAAAGAAATCACCTGAATCTCCCAGAACGTTGCCTTCCAAAGTGATGCCTAAAAACATCAGTGGAAAAGACACGAGTGGTACTTCTGAATGGTTGGTTTGCTTTTTAGGTTTTTTCACCTTTGGCTGAAAAGACCTTTGGAAACTGTGCAGGGGAGGTGGAAAATGAAAAATAACAACTGCTGAAATACCTCAAAACGTTGTCTGGAGTGCATATTTAATGGATAGAGAGAGTACATCACAAAGAAACCACTTGAGTTTAGCTTGAAAATAACTTAACCGATGATGCTTACGAATTCCAGGGCAGAACTAAACATGGCATGTGCTTTTCTTTGAAGGATATAAGAAATTAGCATGAGCTGATGATTTTACAGAGTGGTTTCTTTTATGCAGAGAAAATTGTTTTCATCCCCATTCTTGGCATTGGCTCCTGTCCTGTGTTGCTTTTGTTTCTCGGGCTGCCATGGAAATGTCCCCCCGTCCCCCCAGCCCTCTCCACGCGCCTCATCCACTGGCTCCGTCTCCCGCCAGACCCTATTTTTTGAACTAATTTAATTAATTAACCCAGCGCAAGTGTTCTTCTGAGTTAATCATCTACTGGGTTAACGAATTAAATCGGCTCATGAAAGAGGCTGGGGGGCACCAAAGCTCTGGTCCTAGGTAAGGGCTGCAGGAGGAGGAGGAGATCACCAGGACCTCCTGCTGGGGATGGAGGAGTTGGGACCCTTTTGGCCACGATGGTGGTGACACCAGATTAATCACAATAGGAGGTCACACTCTTATTTTATTATGGGCGTGAGCAAGGCTGAACCTCTGTGTCTGTGCCAGCCCTGCAAACCAGCAGCCTGGCAGAGAGCTTGGTGGCTTTAACACAAGGAAGGTGTAGTGTGCTGTCCCTGTGAGTGCCTGTGGCTGTTGGCTGGAGACCTTCCCAGGGACTGAGTTAGTCTTGGTTAAAGCTGGGATATTCAGGCACCCTTCAGTGATTCTGGACATGAAGAAGAAGGTGCAGGAAGAAGCTGACAGCTGTCCAACCTCCTGCTGCCACCCAGCTGCCTTCTCCTTGTGCGAGCCCATTGCCCTCCTGTAGCTTCTTGACTCATCCAGAAAGGGATGGAGCTGCCTTTGTCCTCATGTGGACTTCTGCTGGGGGGCAGACCTGCTGCCTCCACACCTCAGATGTCACAGAACCACTGTGGGATGGCCACCTCCATCCATTTGCAGATGGACTTTGGCCATCACCTTACATACGTATGGTAGAGCCAACGTTGGAGTGCTCCTGTGGGCTGATGAAGCAGCTGCTAACCAAGACATGGAACGTGAAGAGCTGGAAATTGTCTTCAGAATCCCACCCCAGGGGTCCCAGAAAGGGATGGACGGACGGGACAGTTAGCACAAGGGCTGTCCCAGCCTGGGCATCCTGTTCTGCTGCTGGCTGCAGCCGTGGGCTCGCAGGGGGCTGGGTGACACATTCCAGCTGAAACTTGTAAGGCTGAGGTATTTTAAGTATATTGGCTTAGCGAAAATGGTTGGGAGCTTTGCAGGGGCAGATTGACAATTAATTTTTTTTTTTTTTCTTTGCAAGGCCATAAAAATTCCATTTATGCTGTGGAAAGTTTTAACCTCTTCCTTACCCCAGGAGCTTGTTTCTAAGGGCATTAATCAGGGCTTTGGGCTGATGGCTCCCCAGTGAACTGTTAAAAGCTTTTTGGGAAATGTGTGTGTTCCTCGTGCCAGGCTTTTTATCTGGACCTCGTTCACAGTGAGCCATCCTGCTGCCTGTGCTGGGCTACAGACACGCTCCTGGGCTGCAGAAAAAAAAAGGCCGAATTTGTATCTAATAGGGCTCGAGGTGGGATAAAATGGTGGGAAGAGCTTGGCCATTGGGCATCAGGCGTGCTTGAGCCATGGGGCCATGGGAGCGAGTGATTCAGGAGTGCTGCTGAGAGGTGGGACGCGAACATGGGACACAAGCGGAGTCCTGGGGACACGTGTGATTGTCCCAGTTCATCTCCTCAGCAGCCAGCTGGGGCTCCTCCGGGTGCCCAGACCTGCTTGGAGTGTCCCCATCATGTTTGGAGCGTGCAGAGAGTTTTCTTTGCATGCGTTCCTCTCCTTGGGTGACTTGCCAGTGTGTGTTGAACAAGCCACAGACAAGATGGCCATGGAGGGAAGGCTGCTGCTCCTGGTGGGCTCTGTTTGAAAAACCAACCCGTGTGATTCGGGGCTGTTTCATGAGGAATTGGTGCAAAAATTGGAGTGTTCCTCAAAGCAGTAACTGAATGGAATACCATGGCGTGCTGCTGGGGGTGGTACTTGGGGCCGCTGGGGCACCACATCCTTTTTCACCCCTCTTTCCTTATTTGCAGCCATATATCGTTGGGGCCCCGTTGTCACCAAGGCCTGATGCAGCGGGGTTGTTGGCATGGGTCAGCGTTTCAGTGGCACACCCGATCTGCCCATGGTTCCCATCCTGCCCTTAAGTGCAACATCACACAGCGGGCAGAGACTGCGCAGCGTTGTGTTTTGGAAAGAACATCTTTCTATTTTACTCTTTTATCAAACTGCTCTGAACTGTCTGAGTGGCTTCATGTGCTGTCAGATGACAAACACCCCAAACCTCCACTTACTTTCTTTACCTCCACGCTCTGCAGGGAGCGAGCGCAGCGTTTGCTTTCTGCATGCCTTCTCCTACCTGGCTCCCATTTGCCTGAGACCATTTCCCCATGAAGTTCTGGTTTTCATTCCCCCGTCTCGCTTCCTATCTTGTTTTTTTAATCTCAGATTGTTTGAATTTCCTTCTGGATGTGCCTGCTGCAAGGCAGTGCTGCAGCAGAGGAAATGGTGACTGGGAGGAATGAGCCCGTGAGTAAACAAGAGCCAGAGTTTGAGTCTGTACGTGGGATCGATGGAGGTGGCTTTGATGGGGGAGATAGCCCTGACGCCAGCCAAAATGTAGCTGTGAGTTGGAGCTGCCTACAATGATAGTTGTTAGAAATGCGGCGTGTACCATCGAGGGAGGCACGGCAGGACTGACATGTTTTTCTTTCTTCAAAAAGAGAGGCAACAAGCACGCCTCTGTTCCAGGGAAGAAGGAAAGAAAAAAAAAAGAAGTGTGTTTTCTTGTCTGTGCATAAAGGGCAGTGTGGAAAAAGAGGAGGAAAAATGGAATATTTATTTAAATTGCAGAGGACTTGCTTTTCTGCCGGCCGCCCCTGCTGTCTGCTGAGTGGTAGTGGCTAATAGCTGGAGGCGAAACTAATACTTGGCAGCGGATAAGACACAGCGCAGGCCCCCTTGTACGAGGGGCTTGCTAAAGTGCTTGCTTTATGTCAGGGCTGTAAGATGAGTTCATCTTCCCAGGGTTTGTTTGAGTGCACCAGGAGATAAAAGGAGGTGAGGAACCCAGCCCGGCACCAGGAGGGTCCTTGGGGCAGAGCTTCTCCAATGAGACTGATTTATTTCTTCTCAGTGTTTCGTTTGTGCACTAATAAGGCATCTCATAGTTTAGATGCATTGAAGCACAAGATATTAAAAGCCTTTCCCTGTTCTGAGCACGTGATATATCAGCATCTTTACCAAAATGTTTGCCAATTCCTGGAAGGCAGATGTGGCGCTTTGGGGACACCCAAAGGCAGATGTTCCTGTAGCATAGGTGCTGCTTTCCTCCTGCTTTGCTCTCCCCCACTGGGTACCTTAACTCACAAAACACAATGGGAACCACCTGGGAGCATGGTCTAGGGAGGGACATGCGTGGTGGAGGTGGGTTGAGTTTGGACCTGGTGATCTTAGTGGTCTTTTCCAGCCTTAACGATCCTATGATTCTGCTCCCCTAATTGATTCAACTGATGGGGAAACCTGAGTTTTGAAGTTACCTCATTCTTAAAGGAAAGGAAATTTGGAGACAAAGTGGGAGTTTCTAAAAAGTGGGATAAGAAGAGAAAACCTCCCTACCTGATGGGCGTGTGGGGCTCCATGGAGGCTGGGAGGTTCAGCAGATGCAGAGTTCAGTAATTGCTACCAGCCTTTGGGCCCCAGATGAAAAGCTCCGAGCTTGTCTGTGGCCCCTCCAGCAACACTTGGATGGGACAGCAGCAACATTTGGCATTTGGGAAGGGTTTGGGAATGGTACTGGGAGCATCTCAGCTATCTTACGTTCCAGCAGAAGGGTGATTGTTAGTGTTATGGTGTGCCTGCTAGTGAAATTCGGGTGCTCAGCACCTTTCCTGCCTGCTGTCCTGCTGTTCTCATCAATTACGAACTCTGTCAAATGTTTCATGTCTCAAAATGTGGGATTGCTTGCTTTGTAAAGAGCAAAGCACTTTGACATCTGCGTGGCGGTAGACCAGGGGTTGTTACTGGTTTTCATCCATGCCAAGCTCTTCATTTCAGAGGGTTGTGCAGATGTGGCTGAAGACAGTTTTGCTTCAGGAATGTTTAGCTCAGTAAGTCTGTTGGGGTCAGGTTTGTGATAATGCCATAAGTTTGGTAAATGTAGTTTTTGCAACCACTGTAGAAGTGCTGCACAGAGACTCCAAAATCCTTTGTCACCAGATCTCAGTGCATCACATGGGCACTAGGAAACTGATGTTTTCTAATCCAGAATTAGATGTGACCCTCCTCCTCTAAACTCTCTTGTTCCCATGGCTGGTGCCGTGCAAGGCAGCATGATGTATTTCTGCAAGAGTCAGATCCAGCCAGCATTGATGAGCATCCATTAATTGATGAGCATGGATACAGCGTACCGATCCTTCAGTTGCCAGTCATCACCCTTTGGAGCGCATTGAGTTGTTCACTTGGGCAGCCAGAGATATCTGGGGTGGAGAAGGAAATGCCAGTTGTTGTCCAAAGAGTAAGAAATGGGAAAAACCTTTGTGTTGGCTGATCTTTATCGTTAGCAGAGGGCCGTGCTTGGAGGAGCTTATTGCAGCGCGGCAGTGAATGGTTTCCAGCCCTTTAGGGAGATGGGTGACCTGTCATTCCCTTGTTGCTTTGCCACGTGTTATTGGTGCTTGGGTGCATCACTTCCTCAGGGGTGTTTTGATATTGAACCTCAGTATCCCTAAATAGAGCCCACCTGAAGCATGGTTCCCCTTTATCCTGGCCATCTCTGTAGGGTTTAGCTGCAGGGCACACATTTTCCCATGGCTTCAGGAGGCACAACACATCAGCTCCAGTATTAGGGGGCAGAGATGATGTTTTTCTCCTGTGTGGCAGATGGACGTAGATGCAGGTAAACTTTTCCCAGAGAGGCTGAAGTCTGTTATTGCTGCAGGATTTCTTTCCCAGTTCTGGAGAAAACACACATCAAAATGGGGCTGTTGGAGCCCATATGGGGCTTTAAAAATAGTTGCAACAGGCGATGGGGGGAAAGAAGGTGATCTGGCATTTTGAGGGAGATTTGGACTTCATGGAGGGCTTGGTTGGGGACCATGAGCATTGCTGATGGCCAAGGGCATCCCGCCAGCTCTGCTGCCTCCTTGCTTGCCCAGCGACCCCACCTCCCTCCCCTTAAATTTGCACAGTTACAACTCAAGTTAAACTCTAACAAAGCCGCTTAATTCAAAGATCGCTAATGGGGAGGAGAGCCCATTACCCTCCAGGGGAATTTGAGCCTGAAAAGAAACGGGGCTGCAGGGATGTACTTGAAATCCTGTGCGTCAGTGGGGTCTCTGAAGCAAAATAATGGCATCACTCCACGTGTGAGTTAATCAGAGCTGATGGCACGGATGCAGAGGGGTCAGCAGGCCACAGGCGCGTGATATATTGTCAGGGAGCTTAATGCAGGGCTGGCTTATTGCAGAGCTCCTTGTTGAAATCCAAGAGCAATTTTCTTTTAACTGGAGGTAGGAGTGAAGCTAATGTCCAGCAAGAGGTTAATTTGCCCTCTCCGGGGCTGAGGTTCCCATGTTCCTTCCGGAGGCACCATAAATACTACAGTGAGCTTTGAGCAGATTTCTGGCAATCTGTGTCCCTCCCGTCTTCCTAGAACATAATTCCTAGAAAGAGAAGATATTACTTATTCTGGAGAGAATTCCAATGGCTTTGTAGGATGACATATATAGTTCAGAGAAACTACTCCCCATTGGCATGAAATGCCTTCTCGAGTTTCATGTTCCCCGTGGGAACACTCGCGTTGCTGTCGAAGAATATTACATAGAGGAGATACTGCCAGGTCGGTCGTTCATCCGAATTCATGGGCATCCCCAGTGCCATGGCTCGATGAATGTTGGCCTTTGGAAATGAGGGTGTAGCAGGAGCCTGGGGACCTGCCAGGCTCAGGGGTGGCTGAGCCATGGTGCAGCTGTTGGGGTGTCATGGCGCTATGGGCTTTCAGTGCTGGAAACTCAGAGGGTGGTGACACGCTGGAACAGGTTGCCCAGAGAGGTTGTGGATGCCCCGTCCCTGGAGGCATTCAAGGCCAGGCTGGATGTGGCTCTGGGCAGCCTGGTCTGGTGGTTGGCGACCCTGCACATAGCAGGGGGGTTGAAACTAGATGATCATTGTGGTCCTTTTCAACCCAGGCCATTCTATGAATTCTATGAATGGGGCAAGTCTTGAGTACGTGGAGTCCTGACGTATGGAGGCAGGATTGAGCAGTAAATTAGAAGGAAGGAAGTATGAGCTCCATGGGATCTGGAGAGCGAGCCACCGAATCACCAGACTTTGCTATAGCCTTCTTTCCTGGTGGCATTTGACATAATTTATTAAACACAAGCTTTGGGTTACGGACAGGCTTTGGGTTAGAGATGTTAGTTGATAATGAGCATTGGGTTGATGACGAGCTTTGGGTTGAAGGACAAACATTGAGCTGGACTCAAGTTCTGTTCACGTGAGCAGAGCTTGTGGGTGGGAATAGCCATGCATTTGCCCTCAGTGTCTGTCTACTCAGAGGTGGTCAGAGCAAACCTGACTCTGCTCTTCTTTCCCCACAGACGCCAGCACGTCGCCCGATGCCGTGAAGAGGAGCCATTGGTGCAACGTGGCCTACTGGGAGCACCGGACGCGCGTCGGCCGCCTCTACACAGTGTACGAACAGTCTGTCAGTATATTTTATGACCTACCTCAAGGAAACGGCTTCTGCCTCGGACAGCTAAACCTGGAAAACAGGAGCGAGACTGTGAGAAGGACTCGAAGTAAAATCGGTTACGGGATTTTACTTAGCAAAGAACCGGACGGTGTGTGGGCTTACAATCGCAGCGAGCATCCCATCTTCGTCAACTCCCCGACACTGGACATCCCCAACTGTAGGACTTTGATCGTGCGCAAGGTGATGCCGGGCTATTCCATCAAGGTGTTTGACTACGAGAAGTCCTGCCTCCTGCAGCACACTGCAGAGCTGGATTATGCAGACGGGCCCTACGACCCCAACAGCGTGCGGATCAGCTTCGCCAAGGGCTGGGGGCCGTGTTACTCGAGACAGTTCATCACATCTTGCCCGTGTTGGCTGGAGATCTTGCTCAGTAACAATCGATAACAGTCAGCCTCTGACGAAAGGAAAACAAAAAAGAAAGACACAGACTATCCCAAATATCATCTACCTAGATTTAATATAAAGTTTTATATATTATATGAAAATATATATTATACTTGTAATTATGGAGTCATTTTTACAATGTAATTATTTATGTATGGTGCAATGTGTATATGGACAAAAAACAGAAAATGCACTTTGGCTTATATAATTCTTTCAATACAGATTTAAAGAAAAAAAAATTATACAGCAAAAATAGGAGAGAAAAGCCCTAATTTTGATGTATGGTTTTTTTGAAATATTATTAATACCCAGACAAAAAGCTAATACCAGTCACTCATTGATAATAAAGTATTCGCATTATAGGGGGGTTTTTTAATTGTCTTTTTTTTTTTTTTGGTCTTTTTTTTTCCCTGACTGAAGCTCAGAGCAGCATTTGCTCAGGCGCTCTGCAGTCAGGTGGGGTTTGCAGAGGGGTGACCACTGTTTCCCATCTGAGCCAGGTCCTTTCAAAGCTGTACGTCACTGTTTGGCAGGCTGCGGTTGTCTCCAAGAGGAAGGAAATGAGGAAAATGAGGACAGTTTAAGAGAAGGGAGCAAGTGGAAGGTGAGAGGGAAAACTCCCATAGAAGTGATGAGACAAAGCGTGATGGAGACATGGTAATGATGGAGACGTGGTAAATAGGCGTGTGACTGTTCATGTTTGTGCAAGTCAGTGGGTCGCGGTGCTGGTGTGAAGAGCAGAGCAGACCGTAGCCCTAAAGGCTGCCCAATAGGACCAGTCTGCATTGCCCAGTGGGACCAGTTTGTGACCACCTCACGCAGGCATCACCCCGCTGACTCCGGTACCTCCTGAACGCATTCAGTGGTTGAGAGTTGGGTGGATCCTCAACTGGAGACACTGTAGTGTGGGTACATCGGGCAGTGCCTGACCTCGTGTCACTGGTGAAGTTCTTTGCTGTATTATTCATGGCCAGTGTCTGGTGCTGCCAAGTCGTAAGAGTTCTACTACGAATCCACGTGCGTTTACTCCTGGAGTCCAGTGACTTCAGAAGCGCCTTGGCTTTCATTATCAAGGGAATGGTTTTGTAGCCCTCGCATTTATGGAGAAAAATGTGCCACAAGACCTCCATAGCGGCTCAGAACTCAGCGACTAAACCAAGACCTAAACTTACAGAAGATGGCTCCTGCTGGACCTCGGGGTTCCTCCAGCAGCCACGAATGAGCCAGGCTTGGAAAAGGGACTGCATCCCGCAGGAAAGGAGCAGACCTGGCACGGACATCGGGGAGAGGCACGAGCAGGAATGTCGCAATGACGTTTCCGCAGATCATTTCTCAAATTATAACCATACTTGAAATGATACGTAATTGGGACCACATTGGTTGAGTTCACGCAGCATCAGGGCTAATACTGACATCATTAATTTTTGTTTGTGTTACAGCCATTGTTGTCAGGGAATGGTGTCAAAACATGTCACGATCGTTTAAGGCCAGCTTTCAAGAGCTTTGCAGGGATTTGTTATCCCGCGTGGCTTAGATTTGGTGTGCTGTGCCATACCACCTACATCACTCACTGTATCACTTTCGTACAGCTGGGGAAAGGGTTATTTTTGAGATGGTATTTTTTTCCTTTCAGAAGGAGTTTTGTAAACGCTGCTTTCATTTTAACTTGGAGGAGCAGTCCCAACCTGATCTGCTTTTCCCAATGCCGCTGCCTTGCTCAGTGCACTGCCGCAACCATCGCACTGTCCTGCTTTGCATCAGTGAGAGGATGGCTCTCGTGTTGAAACTTGGAGGGTTAAGGTCAGGGTTGCCGTTGTGCAATCTACTGATTGGGCTTAATTTTTCTTCTTTTATTACTCATGCGCTTCCCCAGGAATAAATCCTAGAGTTTTATTTCAGCTGACAGCAAGGCTTTAAGGGGAATAAAGAGGATTTGACCAAGAGACAGTGAAATAAGACATCAGGTGTTCATTCCCACCCCCATTTCTCCCCTTTAATGCTTCGTGGTAGCCATTCAAACTTCAGCCCTTTCAGAGAAGCCTTAGGGCCACAAGCAGCACTGTCCACTAGAAGCATTTATGATAAATAAACCATTCTGCTAATTTTCCATACCAACCTAGGTGGGCAGAAGCAGACGTTTTCTGCAAAGGGAACTTTTTGCCCTGCTGGAGCTCACAAGTGCCAACGACCCAGTGGGTCCCAGCTGTGCACCCCAGGTGCTGGTGCTGGCTCGTTTGCCCCAGCTCCAATAGAAAGAGGATGGCAGCCTTGGGTGCTAACGATGCTGTGGGTCCCTGCTGTGCTCCCCAGGTGTTGGTAATTGCTCATCTGCCCCAGCCCCTATAAAAAAGGGTTGGCTGCAGCCTTAGCACTTTTGGAAGTGTTCTGGTTGCTTCTGGGTCTGGCTCTGTCTTTCTCTCCTGAGATGTTCCTGGTTTTTCAGCACCCATGGTAAGTGATCTGTTCTTTTTGTACTGTAAGGTCTTTGTGGGGTTTTGTCCTTTTTATGAGGGGATGAATAGAAGTGGGAGGGTTATTGTGAAGCATGTGCTTTGTTTGTGGCTGAAGCCTGGCTGTACTTGGAGTGAGATTCTGCTACCTGTGGAGCCCTAGAGCTCAGGTGCTTTGTGTTGGAGTTGGTGTTGCTTTTTCTTGTCTAAAAAGATTTTTGGGTCAGTCATGTGGTTACTTTATCCCTGGTGCTTGGGTTATGGAGATCATACACTCTCAGGTAGTTACGTGCTCAAGTGGAGTTTCCCCAACCCTGAGCATTCTCATGTCCTTATCAAAATGGAGTCAGCTCTTCGTCCTCTGGGTGGTACAAGAAGCACTATCTGACTGCCTATGGAGCATCTTTGGAGGTGGTGGGACATGGGGATACTTGAATGCAGTGTTCAGATTGTAGAACTCCTTGGCTGCTCTGGCAGAGGGGCTACAGGTGGGTGCAGGTGTAGACAGGAGCAGTACTGCTATGGAGTTGAGGTGACATTGCAGTGCTGAGAGCAGCCCAAGTCCTGGATTTGTAGTTCTCCTACAATAGATATGAGTCATTACGGCTTTTGTGTGTGGACTGTGTTTATGAGGTCCTCTTAATTTGAGCAATATTGAGTCTTAAAACTGTGTGCAATGAGCTGGTGAGGAGCAGCCAGCTGCTGCTGGTAGATCCTGGAGGTGTGCGTTGTCCTTAATGTTCACAGCTGTTACAACTGCAAGGTATCTGCTACTGGCCAGAGCAGAGAAGTGAATGCTAGAGGGAACTGTGTTCAGCTCCTCTTGAAAAGAAAGGTTGAAACTGAGTTGAACTCGATGAATGTCAGAGGTTCTTTCCAATTGGAGGTTGGACACTGACTGTGCTATGGGAGTCCCACTGCAGCATGTTGTTTGCTACTGTCCTCCAGGCTCTATCAGCCTTCAGACCATTCTCCTTCTTGGGGTTTTATCTGTGCAGTAGAAACATGGAGGATGCATGTCTTCAATGTGTAATTCAAAGCTGAATATTTCCTCCCTGTGCAGGAGCTGGCAAGGGGGGAAAATAAATCACTGTCGGTGTAGAGGGGTGAGCTGGAGGTGATGCTGCTTGAATTCGTGGTCTCTGTAAAGAATGGGACGTGTCCAGCTGTTAGGTTGGGAAGTGCAGCATTCCAGGGCTGATCCTGGTGCCATCTGTGCAATAGGTATGGCTGCAGGAGAGCTGGGGGTGCAGCAGTTAACTGCAGAGCATCCAACATGTTTTCCTGTAAATAACTCCTTTGCTGTTCTCAGAGGTCCTGTGTTCCGTTTGGTGTGTGATGGAGCACTGCTTGGTGGGTAATCCTTCCTCTATTCCTAATTCATCAACGTGGTGGTGCAACGCACAAAGTGGCATCTGTGCTATACGCACTGTGGGAACAACCCGAAATTGCTCTGAAACTCGGCTGGCTTACAATTATATTGGATTCTATTAAATTAAAACACATAGCACATATATTACACAATAAACCACAGCTATTTCATGGATCAAATTAAGTTTTATTTGGGCAAATTACAACCTTTCTTACAGTTGGGCCTTTGTGAAGCCATTCCTTTTTAATAAAAGCAGGCATTTTTGGCAAAAACTCTTAAAGCGTGCATTCCCAACAACTGCATATACTGTTGCTATTCTTTCTGGGATGTATGTGGCTAATTATCTGCTTCTATTTAGGAGTGGCTCAAACAAGTGCTATCTTCCCCTTCCTCCTCCCCCATGCCTCCCTTCTGCCAGAGTTTCTTATTTCTGCCCATTTTTATTAGCTTGGCCGAGGAAGTCAGCAGAAAAATCTTCTCCTCGTTAAAAGCAGGAGCCCATTTCCCAGAATTTCTGGGGAAAATGTGACTCTTGCAGTCAGCTTTGGGGCACAGAGCGCTGTGGGGTGCTGGGCTGGAGGGGAGTGCAGCTCCTTAGTGTGGAAGCTGCTGGAGAGACCAAGATTTGGGGGAATAATGGTGTTTCTTAAGGAAAGAGGGGCTGGTGGTGCACCAGCTGCTGTGGGGTGAGATTCTTCTGTTGGTTTGGAAGGATGCAGGCTCTGGTTTTAAGGTTGGGACGTCTCTTAGAGATGCTGTTTAATAAGGGCTTGGTTTCTGCTGCGGCCTTCCCCTGTGTGGGAGCAGTGAGGCGCGTGCAGGGCGGTGTGCCACAGCCCATGGCGGGTCTGGTGTGATTGTTTATCCTTGTGTGGATTTTGTTAAAATGGAAGAAATGGCTCAAAAATGGTGGGGATGGGGTGGCTCGCTCCCTCATTTCCTTAGGAAGCGTGGTGGGAACACAAACCTCATTGCTGTTCTTCAGCTCTGAGAGGAACTGCTGGCTGTTTTTCCTGCCTCCTGCTTTCCGTTGGCTGTGGGGTGGGATTACAGCTACTGATTTTCTGTGAGTCCCTTTTCTCACAGCATTCTCAGCCTGGACCAAGAAACAGAGGAAGTGTCCCAAGTGAGACCTTCCTTGGGTAACATCAGTGTGACTTAGAGACTGGTGAGACCAGGATAACCACCACCCAACTTTCCATAATCCCAAATGCACGGCATGAGCTCTGCAAGTCTTAAGCTGATGTTTTCCTTACAGAGCAGCCCCCTGGGTAGGATGTCCCATGGCTCACATAAGCAAGGCAGGAACAAAAATCGTGTCCTTGAGGATGTGCCACTGGGGTTTTTCATCTCCATACCTTCTTGCAGTCCCAGTAGAACACTGAAGTGTGGTGTTTGCTCAGCTCTGGCTTTGGTTTGTGTATTTTTGTGCTCAGTTGGCTGTGTGGATGGGTCAGCATCACATAGGTGTGGGGAGCTTGGTCAGATGGGGACACAGGGAGCGCTTTGAGCTGTCACTGGAAGAAGCTGTCCTAAGTACATTGCACAAAGCTTGAAAGCTCTTTGAGTTTTCCAAGTCCTTCTGGGCACTATTGTCATAAGATCAAGAACTATTATTCAACCTCCCAAATAACATCTGATGTTGTTTAAGGAATTGTTTGGCATGATTGCATCTGTGGGAAGGGGTTAGTACTGGGGGAGCTGCTGCTCAGAGGCTGCAGGCTGGCAGCATACAGCTTGTGGTCCTGGTGAGGGGTCCTTGGGTCTGATGGTTTCACCACTGCTTTACATCTGCCACTGAGTGCTAGCTAAGGGCTTCCCCATCTGCACATTGGTGCTGCGAGGCCAGGTTGGGTGGCAGATCTGTAGTATGTGCAGTGGTCTGTCTGCATCCTCCCCAGGAGCTGCAGAGAGCAGATAATGTGACCTGATGCAGGCAGATCACGGGGTTCCTTTCTAAAGAGACTTCTAGAGCTGCCTCTTATGCATTTCTTTCTTTTCAAAATGGAGGACATCTCTGATTTGTTGCCTTCCTGGCACAGCCCATTGCTGCTGTCATACAAAACTGCTTGCTCCCCTGCCTGCCGGTGTTGCAGGGAGGAGTGCACCAAAAGAAAACTCAAATGGAGGCGGAAGGGAAGAGGCCCCGGAGCTTCCCCTGTGCTCTGGCTGTGGGTGGGAAGGACAATTTTTTCCACCTGTTCTTTTACCCCATCCCTGGTTGTCTGGGTCATTCATCCAACATCTGTGGCTCCTAGCATCTTCCAGTTTGAATCATGTTTTATTAAGCTTGATGGTGCTCCATCCCATGCTGCTCTGAGAAGGGTTGTGGTCTCTTACTGAACCCCAGTGATATTAACACCACTTTCTGGGGGGCTGTGCCCCCTCCAGGGCAGTAGGGACATGGGGTGCTGCTGTGTTGGGCATGGGGACACCCGTGGAACCATGACCAATTCCTGGGGAACATCCATGATGGCTGTGATGTTCTAACTCTCAAAGGATGCCTGAGGGAAGGGCGAGAAGAAAATCCCATCTAACCTCTGGAAATTGCTTTCCTTCCTCTTCTCCTTCCAAAATAGCATAATTAACAGAAAGAAACATTGCAGGGCTGTTAGTTTTGAAGCTCTTGTATGCCAAGCTTGAACATGCAGAGCCTCACTGAGCAGGCGCCGAGTGCTTGGAACGGTTAATGATTACCCAAATGGTGTCTGAGCGAGTCTGAAAGGATTGAAGAATTATGAAACTGTAACGAGGGAGGCCTGTTCTTGGCAAAAGTTGAAGTGATTCAAATGCTGGGGAATTCAGTGTGTTTTTCTTTCTTCCGAGGACTTGGTGAGGCAGCCCATAGTCCTGGTTGTGTGGTGGGCACTGAGCAGTCCCATCAGTCTGATGCTGTGAGGACTTCTGCAGTGACAGAAGGGCTGAAGCTGTTTAAAAAGAGCTTTGAGTCTGCAGTTAACTCATTGTAATTCCCTAGAACTCCCAAGTATGGGGACTTGTGGCTGTGATGGTTTGGTGCTGGATTTAAAGGAGAAGTGGGCGGTGGTGGTGGTGGCTGGATGGTTGGACTAGATGGTCTTGGCGGTCTCTTCCAATCTTAAGGATGCCATGGTTCTGTAGTTTGAAGCTCAGCTCATGGTCTGGGGGAGGTGCAGGTGGGAGCCTGCAATGGCCCTGCTCTCTGGGTGGATCTTAAAGGAAAGGAGAAAAAAGCTACAAACAGAGGAGACAAGACTCCTCTTCCTCTCCTTGGCTGATCTTTTTTCTTTGGCTGTTTCACTTGCAGCTGGTCCTGGAAAAGCTGCACATAGGTGGTCAAAAAGGCTTTTTGCTTTGCTAAAAATGCATCCTAACAGAGAAGTCCCCACTGAGTTGTACTGCTGATGCGTGCAGCTGAATGCCCAGGCTTTGTATTGCTTCTGGTATGTGTATATATGCAGGATGTGTTGCTGTTGGTGTAAGTAACCCCTTGAATCACAGCAATGTGTAGTAACTTGGGCAGTGAGCCTCAGTCTGAGGTGACTGAGTGTGCAGTGCCCTGATGGGAACTGACCTCAATATTTATTTTCCTTTCTAGTAAAACTTGATAGCCATGTCCTTGAATTCTTCCATTAGTAAACATCTCAGGAAAAAGCTTATGTATCAAGCAAGATGCAGAAGGGGCCACGTGATGATTTCAGAGTTGGCTGTGAGGGTTGTGCTTTACTCTGAAACCAGGCAAGCAAGAAGAAGCTTCCAGAAGGTTTATAAGAGCATCACTGTAGCACTGCATGGAGTTTGTGTTCTTAAAAACAGAAGAAAGCTGTGAGGCAGTGTTCTTGTGTGATGCTGTGATTCCTTCAAGATGAGAAGGAGGTAGGAGATCAAGTGAGATGTGAGCAGCCCTTCCTCTCCTGTGCTGCTCTTAGACTCTTCCTCTCATGTCTTCAGTAGTGTGCATCAGAGAAGCAAAGCAGAGCCCTATAGAGCTCCTGAATGTCACCTTGTAGAGCAGTGGTCCTTGAGTCAGTGGAAAAAGCCTCCCTGCAGGCAAGTGGTGTGGGGAAGAGGAGACGAACTTTCAGAGCTCAACTTACTTCTCATATGGTTGCAAATGAAAATCACTGCAGGGATATTGACCAAAATGTTCCTTCACAGTCTGGGTAGAGTTCTGCTGATCCCCGTGTGGTGCTGCATGTGGAGTAAGAGCAATATTTAGGGACTGGGTGAGCCCAAGGGCTGTGATCCCACTGTCCCTTTGCTGCATGGCGATGCTCTGAGTGCCATGAAGATGCCATAAGCAATGCAGCGCTGAGCTGGGCAGTGCAGGTTCTGGGCCAGCATCACCCCTAGGGTGCTCCCACCCCAACGGGGTCACCCGTGCAGCAGGGAGAGCTGCTGCTCGTGTTGCTTTCTCATTAAAAGAGAGAGGAAGGGAAGCATCAAATTAACCCCCCTGCCCCCACGATTCCTACCCTTGTCCTGCAGCACTACAAACGTCCTGAAGCTGAGGCTGCCTGTGCTGTCAGCGCTGGAGGAGGATTTCTGCCAAGACACTGACCCCTGGTGGATTCTGCAAATGTCTTTTCATCTATTTTTCTCTTTGAAAGGCAAAATCTCCCCTTTCAGACCTTTGCTTGGTCCCTTGCAATCCAGGGCTATCGGAAGATTTATTATTAAACGGGGGCTCGGGGTGATTTATGAAATTGCAGCTGAGCCACATTGTGCACTGGTTACAAATTGCAAAGATATTCCATGGGATGTGAGCTCCAATGAGCCTGGGATATATTACACTGTGGGGAAAAGGGGAGCTTAAAACCAGCTGGCTGATGGCAGCAGCTACAGGCACTTCTCTTTGATGGGAAGACAATATACATCTGGGTTTAATACAAAGCACGATGGACTGACACCAGCTTTTGGGATATCTTATACAAACTGGATAATTTTCACTTGTTTTTCCAGAGCTGTTGCACAGCTTTGTCCAAAGCTAGATTCCTTTTTTCCTGTCTTTGCACGTGTTAGCTTTGTCTAGTTCAGTTTCCCAAAGAGCTGGGGATGGTTTCCCACTCGTTTCCAAAAGGAGAACTTCTCTGCACTCTGGTGAGTGCTGGAGCTCGCAGGCAGTGATGCTGCAGCATATGTGGGATAGCTGAGCTGGATTGGCTACCTATAAACACACCCCAGATGTTAGCAGGGAAAAGGAAACTGGAATACATCAGGAAGTCTTTGGAGTAAAACCCTCCCATGGAGACCCCTCCTAGAGCTGCTAATGGCTGCGCTTCTCCGGGAGCCATCAGGGAGGTGGGTGTGCTCTGGGCTGTGTGATGTGTGTCGAGCACAGCTCTGGAGCCTTGTGGTCAGTGGGAAATCCCCATGAGCTGAGATGCAGTGGGCTGTAAAGCCGTGTGGTTGTTCTGGAGACAAACCCTGTGGAGCTGTGCTGATTGATGGCGTCTGGATGGAGAGCTTGTGCCATCCACAGAGGTACATCGTGGGCAGGCACTGGTAACCCATGAGCTGGGAGGGCTTGGTGAAGTGATGCCTCTGCTGTTCCCTTGGGTCAAAGTGATTGAAACTGTTTCTGTATGAGCCATCTTGTGCTGGAGCTCTTTAGTAAGTCAGTGTTCTCATTTAACACTTGATGGGGTAATGCATCGTTGAGCGCTGCCTTTGTGCTTGGCCTGGGTGAGCATAGCTCTTAGATCTGGTTGGGAACGTTTAAGGATAAGTTTAGAGTTGCTTGTGTTTGGGATTTAAATTAACTGTTATGAATAACTAATCCTGGCACGTGCCCCTTTCCAGTAAATAATCCTCCAAACCTGAAGCAGCTGGGCAAGGAACGGGTTGCATCCTTCCTGCACCACCCTGGTCTTCTGCATTGAAATGGGCTGTCCTTTGGCTGGATGCCACCTCCCATGGTGAACTCTTCACCCTTGGGCTTAAATGGACAAAAGTGGGGAGAGTTGTCCCCATGTGTCCCCATCTGAGGGTGTTGTGCTCTATGTCCTTTGCAGACCAACCCTGGGATGGAGTCCTTGCAGCTCCATGGCCAATGTGACCCAGCACACCCTGGTGCTGGCTCCAGGCCAGGACACTCTGGCTCCTGCAGTCGCCTTTTTAGGATTCTCTGGACCAAACAGTGCTTTCACGTCTAGCACTGCTGCCCCTGGAGCACCCTGTGGTCTGGCCTGGGAGGAGCGCTGAGAGGAACCGTAAATTTCTGCAACACCAAGCAGTCCTGGCTGTGCGAGAGGGGTTGTGAAATACCGGCATGGCTTTCTGAGATACTAATTAGGGATGGACAAACCAGAGGGAGGAAAATAAGAAATCCCTTTGCACTGTTTCTGAGGTTAAAGAAAGTTCAGCTCATTTTCTGCCTCCCCCCTGTTATTTTTCCCAGTTGTGCAGGCTCTTCTCATCCAGGTTCCAGCAGGGTTTGGCTGCTGGAGTGCTGGGGAGGCTGTGCTGTCGCGGCAGGGTTTCTAAAGCAGGCTAGAAGAGGCTGGGAACCTAAACATGATCATGCCTGTGTAATTTAGAGCAATCTCCTAAACATAAACTCTTAGAGCAAACCCTATATTGTAGCGGTGCTGGTCCCCAAGGAGAATGAATGCAAAATGTGTATCCAGCAAGGATGTAGTGTTGCTCAGGGGAGGTGTTGGGTGTGATTCCCTGTCTTACAGATGGGAACGGTGCTCATTTGGGAGAGCTGTGCTCACTCAGTACAGGGTTTGGCTGTGGGCTGGAGGTGCCTATCCCAGCTTGGCCAACTCTTGCTGTGTCCTTCCCATGGCAGAAGTGGCTCAGACCACTTTGATGAAAGCCACACAATCCCAATGTGTTTGTCTGGTAATGAAGCTCTGCATCCAGTGCACAACTCCTCTGATGGGTTAGTAAATAGTTATCATTTTTCTTTGGCACTGCATTCTGCTTTTGATAAGCAATTGCCTTTGGCTAAAAGTGATGCCAAGATTTTAGTGCTTGCTACAGAGCTAAGTATGTAACATTGCGGCGCATGTAATTGGGATCATTTAACACCCCTCTAACAGTGCACAGGCCTCTTCTCTTACTGCTTTTTGGGTCCATTTTTTTAATAACTCTTGCAGTCACTTGGGATATTTATTTAGTGGAAAATGAATGTGTTCTTCATTGAAGTCACTTATTTTTGAGCTTTGAGCAGAAGTTTCTTTGCAGCTGTTTATTTGCAATGGGAAACCTGGAGTCAGCCACATCCCAGCTCAGTAACTGGGAACCTGGGGGCTGAGGTCCTCATCCCACTTCAGGCTTCTTTGCAAGGGAATGTCAAATGAGGATGATGCTTTGACTTGAGGATGATGCTTTGACTTCTGATTCCCACGTGGTTCTGTTGATGTCCTTTTTGTCCAAATCACAGAAACATAGAACAACTTATGTCAGAGGGGACCTTAAACACCATTTTGTTCCAAGCCATCTGCCATGGATGCAGTTGCCAACCATTAGGTGAGGCTGCCCAGGGCCACATCCAGACTGGCCTTGGATGCCTTCAGTGATGGGGCAGCCAGTGAAAGTGGGAGAGTCATCTGGAGGTGACTCTCATCTTTGGGATGGGGTCAGTGATGTGGCTGTCCTCCCCTCTTGTCCAGTGGCACCAGATGCCTCTCTGTCGAGAAGGGTGAAATCCAAAGCCAGGTCTTCTGCAGCATCCTCAGAAAAGATCTTTCAGAGCAATTCAGATCTCATTAGAAGCAGGAAAGACAGGCTGCTGCCAGGGCTCCTGCTCTGTGGAAGCTGTATTTCTGGCTGAGCCTTGCTCTGGGTGATGGGTCTGGATCCATTTGCATCAGAATACCTGGTTTCCTGATCTGAGCAGCATCTCCAACCTTTTGATCTTTGAGCATATGCACGCTTGGAGAGGGCTCAGCTGAGCTGTGTATGGTGTTGCACTGAATAGCCTGCAATTAAACCTTTTTCATCTTGCAATGGTTAGGGTGTGTTTGGGTAAAATCTTGATGAGCTCTAGCAGGAGAGCATGCCCCAGGTGAGGCAGAAGGGGTTAATATGGGTGGGGGTTGGCCCTTCTGCAAACCCAATGGGAGCCCAGGCTGCTGGAGCACCAGCACAGCCAGTGACCTGGTCCTCCCTGCAGCCCTTGGATAAGGAGCAGCTCTGATTTTAGGATGATGCCTGTCAGCCCATCCCAGCTCATGCATTTTTCATAAAGTCATTTTGTTGCTGGAAATCTGATTTCATTCAATCAATATCCAGTGGGGGCTGAGGACTGGGGAGTGCCTTTTCTGGGGAGCTGAGCTGAAGGCAGGCATGAGGTCCTGCCTTCCTGCCAGCCCTGCTCTGCTAATTGAAGAGGCAGTTTAATTTTAGCCTTTCTGGTGATGCTGTTCCTCCCTTAATTAGATCCAGCCTGATAGGAAAGGCAAAAGTTGACTAGAAACCAGCTGTGGAGGGTTTTGCTCTTTCAGTTTAGCAGCAGAGGGAACTGGTTTGAGGCTTGGTGCTTTGTAAGGCTGCTGGTTGGTGGGGGGGAGGCTGCAAGGAAGAGCCTTGGTCTCACCCTCTGCTGGGTCTGATTGAGCTGTGCTCTGCCCAAGCCCTCTCCTGCCAATGCAGTGGGAGCCAAGGAGCTGTCTATTGGGATGTCATTGCACTCAGAACTGGTCCGAAGCACTGATCCAAGGAAGCACAGTGTTAGGGTTTGGTGGCTGCTCTGGGTGCATGCAACGTGCTTGCATCATGTGCTGTGCTCAAACCATCCAATGGCTCCAGAACTGCCTGAAGTCTGGTTTCCCTGCTCTGTGCCACAGAATGAGCAGTGCAGATGAAAAATAGAGCACTTAGCACAAGTCTGTCCAGTTGCGTTTGTATTTTGAAAACATCCTCTCTGTAAGTGCCAACTTAGAATAATTTTCTCCCTTCTTCCAAATGCTTTTTGATCCCCAGTGGAAAACTTTGGACTATTCAGTATTTACAAGTCGTATATCAATATTTTAGGGTGAAAGATGGTGTATCAATGGTTTTTAGAGCTGAAATCTCATATAACATGTGGACCGTTTTTCAAAGCGCTCTGTAAGGAGCTTCCCATCCCCTTGGCCCACCTTTGAACTGAACGTGAAGGACCAGCTCCTCAAGGTCTGGAATGCTCTGCTGCCCATCTTTGGGGCTGATGGGAAATGGTTGGGACTGTGCTATGTGGGTCTTCCTGTGATGCCCAGGACATGGGCAATGTGCTGTGGGTGCCTGTAGCTGCTCCCAGTGCATCCCTCCAGCCTCCATCCAAGTACTGTAGGGTTTTGTTGCTGCCTGGAGCACCTGCCCGACAGGTTCTGAGCCCTGGGGTAGCTGGTGACAATGCAAAATGCTGTGGTCTTGCTCTAAACAGGTTTAAAACAAGCCAGGCGAATCCAGCAGGACACCTGAGTGCTCCAAACACGGAGTATCACCAGCACTGCTTGCTTTGCCCCTGGGCACTGTCCTGCTCACAGGATGAGAGCCTGGTGCAGAGTGCTGTGGCTTGTTTGATCTACAAGGCTGCTCTGCTTGCACACGTCTGGAAGCCCTGCTGGCTTTCAGTTTGCATCAGAAGCGCAGGCTCTCCTGGTCTACAGAGCCAACCAAGGCTCCCGTCTGTGCCATTGAAAAAAGACCTTTCAAAGAGCTTGGAGGTTTTGGAGGGCTTCTTCTCTCCTGAAAGCAGAGTTGCCTGTTGGTTTTGGAGGCCCACATTCCCCTGGCATCCTTCCATATGTATATTTAGAAAGGAAGATCATACCTTCCATCCCAGAAATAACCAACCTGATGACTTAATTTAGAGGATGAAAGCTCAAAGTTTCCTACTGCTTGCCCATCAGCTGTGGGTTTCCTGTTTGACCATAGCTGGCTTTGGGCCTCCCAAGCTCTATGGAGCTTGGTGGTGGAGCATGGAGCTGTATCCACTCAACTGGCAGTGACTTCTAGGTGTCCAGCTGCCTATTGCATGTCAGCATCTCTTCATCGAGAGGGTTGGGCACTCAGTCTCATTGGAAGCTTTGTTGCTGGCAGAGGTCACACACCATCCTTCACATCTTAGTTTAACACTGCATTTTCTGTAGGTTTTCCTTGGGGGCACTATAAGAGTTATGTCTGTATGCTACCAGCAAGTTAGATAGAAACCTGTCTAACTCACATCCCAGCAGGGCAAACCCTCTCTCAACAGCTTCCTTTGGGTCCTTTGCTCACACCAATGGCTGCATTTCCTCTGGCAGTTCCTGTTCACATGGAGCCACGAAGCCCTGAGCCATGCAAATGCATGGGCTGCTCCTCACCCTGGCTCTCTGGGCAAGCCTAATCCAGCTGCTCCATTCCCTTATGCCCATGTTTAAAGCTTGGATAAGCCAAAAACTTAATGTTGAAATGGAGTTTCTAAATTTTTTCCCCTGCCTAGGCCTTACCGCTTGCAAATAGAAAGTGTAATATTTAATGGCATGGGGATGTCCACCTCTGAGCTATTGATAAAGCACCAAGAGACCCACAGAACAAAGGTCCTGCTCTGATCACTGCTCTCCTTCCCCCCCCATTGAAGCTCAGCCTCATCAACCACTGCTGATCACCCCATGCTTTCCATTTTTTTTCTCTTCCCCTATCAGCTCGATTATCTCAAGTGCGCTCGGAGTGATTGCAATGTTGAAAGGCCCCAGAGTTAATTGGCATTAAGAGTGGTATAGTATTATTAGGTGTGCCTTAATGTAGCAATCTTCATTTTCTCGTATTGACTCTCTACTACTGAGTAAACGCAGAGATAAAAGAAGGTGGAATTAGCACTTCTCTTGCCTGCACCAAAGCCAAGTGGTGTTATTTTCTTTTCTGTGGGTTAAGGACTAAAAGTAGCTCAGGTATGTGCAAGTTTAAACAAGACGAACCAGGGCCCCATTAAAAATTACTCTCTCCTGGATAATATTCAACATGGGATTAATAGTAAAGAGGGTGATGTCATCTCAAAGCTCCTGTGACCCTTTGCACTTATTTAGCACGCTGCTGAAATGAAACATTTGTTATGCAGAAAGCTTTTCCTGCTGGAAAATGTGATGCTGCTACCTTTCCAAAAACAGAGGGAGGGATGTTGGGAGCCATGTGCAAAGAAACCAAATTGGCTATTAAGAAACCCCTGTTCCCAGAGCTGCCTGTGCATGGTGCATGCTGTGTGCATCCTGCTTGCTGTGTGTTGCTTCCTAGGGTGCCCAGCCCTCACCATGGCGAAGAGGGGACCAATAGCATGTGTGACTTTACCCTGTGGCAGTGAAGGGCTTGGTGAGTGGCTCAGCAGGTGCCAGGCAAGGCTGAGCTTCGTGCCCTGCCCAGTCATTGAATGGTTGGGTTGGAAGGGACCTCAAAGATGGAAGTGGAGTTCCAACTTTCTCCTGCTGGATTTTCACCCACCGGACCAAGCTGCCCAGAGCCCATCCAACCTGGCCTTGGGCACCTCCAGGGATGGGACATGCATGGCTTCTTTGGTCAATTGAATGCTTTGGTGTTGAGTTTCTCAGGTCTCTGCCTCTAACACGAGTGATGGGTGCCACCACGGTCACCTCCATGGAATTGCTTTTGATCCATGCCAAACTGGGCTTGGCTGGGAATGAAAGGACTGTTCAGGGTTTGGTGGTTTTAGATGGTATTTAGGATCCTACTCAGTCCCAGCCTTCTTCATAGAGAGTGTCTCTTGCATTTTAATGTTGGTTTCATCTTCTCTGTCTAGGCTGGGCTCTGAAAGCCCAACTTGTCCTCTTAGGGCTCAATGAGTCATGTCCTGCACTGCCACCCTGCCTGGCTGCTGCTAAATCGGGCTGAAAAGAGCAGGATACAGCCTGGCGTCTGCCTGGGCTGCAGATCTCTGATAAGCAACTGGGTGTGCTAGAAAATAATGACACAGCCACTCTCATCTCCGGATCTTTACAAACATTAATTAGCAGATTTCACAAGATCAGTTAACTAGCTTTCCCCATGCCCCTAGGGACCAGTAAATATTGCAGCTCTTCCTCAGTGTGAGCGCAGCAGATGCCATGTGATCATGTTGGTGTCAGCCAGCACTACCACCCCGAGTCTCCTTGTGACCTTGCCCATGCCACATTTATCTCCAAAAATAATGGCTGCATTCAGGTTGGCCAGTTTGATCTCCTGGGTTTTCAGGTATAAGTATATACCCAATATGGGAGCATTGCCTTGGGTTAGCCCTGAGATGTGCAGTGCAATGAGTGTCTGGCACTGGTGATATCCATTTTGGACATCCCCTGTGCTGGGCTGGCTATCAGAATGGTTACCAGCCCTGCTCCATGTGAACCAACACAGATCCACTCCATGTCCAGGACCAAACAGAGTCACAGTTTCTGAAGTCGCCATTCACTGATATTGCCTTTTCCCCCAAAAAAGTCTGCTTCTTAATTTAGTCTAGAGAATCCGTTGAGATGCCTTTTCTCCTTTAGGGATGCATTTCCATGCAGAGGATATTCCAGCTCTTTGCTGACATGACTAACATGGTATATACATAGCAAAGGCCCTTTGCTCTAATGTAACATACAGAAATTGCTATGAGGATCACAGAGCAAAATGCACTGTAGTGGGATCATCCCCAAATCCTTCCTCTATGCATGGGGAGGGTGGGGAGCCATAAGGGTGGCTGGGTGTGCTCCTGGAGTGGATTGTGTTGGTCTCTGTATCTTCAGTGGTCCATTGGGCAGTAATTCTGCTCCTCACCCACAGCAAGGATGCGGGATGGGGATGGAGAGAGCTCGCTCTGCTGGGGACTGTGTGGGGATTTTCCAGAGGTGCGCCCAGCAGAAAAATGCCACGGGACGGGTCGGGCCTGTTTTTCCCAGTCATCACTCCATGCAGTGTTGTACTACTTCAATTATTTAAAGCATTACACGGGGCTTTTAAGGCTCAGACGTGGGGAGCAGCGCTCTGATCTTGCTTCTGAGCAGTAGCATTGCTGGGAATCCTCTGCTCTTCCTCTTTGCAAACAGGATGCGGTGGCTTAGCACACAAGGTAAATACGGATGGCTTGGAGACTGGAGAGCATTCCCATTTCACCAGGGCTTTCAAAGTGGAGCTTGAGAGATTGCTTATCTGGCCCGTGCTGAGCTGTGGTTCTGACCTTTTGGGCTCTTCATTGCAATTTTGCAGTCCAAGCCATGAGCTGAATGGAATGGCTGCTCTGCAGACACAGATGGCTCTGAACATCCCAGCTTCCATGGCTCAGCTGGAAACCCCAGTATGCTGATAGCAGTTCACAACTCTGTGTGCCCCTATGGGTGCTTTTAAAGCCTAGCATACCTCTGAGCTAGGTAGGAAACATCTTCTATGGATTCCCTTGTAAGATTTTTTTTTTAATGAGCTCGTGCAAGATAAATGTATTACTTGTAATGAGCCCCAACTCTGAGAGTGTTTGGTCAGCACAGTGCTCTGCTTTATGTCGGTACAACTACTGCTGGGCGGGTGGTGAGGTGAGAATCCCATCTGAATGGTGTGCAAGCCCAGTGTGGGACTGACATGATGGCTTAGCAGATTGGATTTCCCATGGGAAATGTGAGTTAATATCAGCTGGCGGCCCAGAGGGAGAGTTGCTTGGCTCCATTTTAGCCTATACGCATTAAAAAAACTGAAGACTGTTCACTGCAATGGTAGAATGGAGGTGAGAAAGTTTGGAAACGTCTTGCTTGTGTTTCCCTGTCCTGGAGGGGATCCCTGATGTGCACTCCAATAAGACATGGGCTCCTTGCTGCAGCCTGCTGGGGTACCCCAGCACCTCAGATGCACATGGTGTGGTACCCAAAAGCAAAGTGCTTGGTGCCAGTCCCATCCTTTCTCTTTCCTGTGAGAAAGCAGAGGCTCTGCAAAAGCGATGAAAATCATAACTAAAAAATTTGGGCCAAAGCTGCCCATACAGATACCGTTGGTATGGCTGGGTTTGTTCAGCAGATGCATCAGTACTACAGGTCAGCATGGCAAAATCTCCTTGCTGAAACCACCCCCTGACCACAAGCTCTGAGTAACTGTGAGCACTTTCCCCCTGCTCTGCTCTCCTGTGAGCTTGCTGCAGGCTGGGGCTTGTGCTGTGTCTGGCACAGAACATAGAACAGCAGTGGTTTCTCACCCAAAGCAGCACCGTCAGTTGGTGTGTGGGTGCTGGGCAGGGGATGTGCCCATGTCCTGGCTCTGGCTGTGGGGCTGGACAGTCCCCTCACCCCAAACCCTGCTGCAGCCAAAGGTATCCATGTGGTGATAGTGCTGCTGATTTCCAATCTGGTCTAAAATTGATCTATCACATGTGAACATGGTTGGAGTTTGGCACAGTGCTGGGGAAATGTTCTTTGTTTGGGTCAAGAATCTCTGTGCAATGGTTTGGGAGATCTCCTTACTGATGGCTCTGAGGCTCTCTGAAATGTTTGTTCCTGGGCCAAAGTCATCCCTGGAGTAACCTGACTGGGGTTGGTGGGGAAAACATGGGCTATTTCAGGGTGCCAATCCCTGCTGTTCTTGGGATCTTGCTCATGTACAACAGCAGCTCGGATACAACCAGCACTGAGAGCAAGCTGCCTCCCTTGGAAGCTGCTTATGTAATACTTTAGCACTGCTTAAACCCAGACTGGTTTGTGCTGAGGCTGCCATGACAAAAAGCACTGTGACATTGCCTTCTGAAAGAAGCAGAGCACGTGCACATTGTGTACCAGAGAAACTGCTCCTGGATTCATCCCTATCAGACATAAGAAATGCACCAGAGGATCCACCTTCCCTCTGCCATGAGTGCATGGCCAAGGGCTTCCCTTCAGTGCCCCGATTTGTCCCCCCCAGATCATGCAGCTGATAGATGTAATTACAAAGAAGTACTTGGGTTCTGGGCTGCTCCTGGGGCTGTTCTGTGGGTTTTCTTGTCAGAAGCACCCCTGGATCCATCCTCTGCTGGAGCAGGATGTAGATGTCCCGTGATGTAGGGGAACCTGTAGCTCTGCTGCTCTGAGATGAGGCCAAGTGGGAGGGATCAACTCCAGGATCACACTCCTGAAATTTTACAGCCTGATCTTCAAGCACCTTCTTGTCTTGCACTTTGCCTTGATCTAGGAGTCAAACCTCTTTTGTCTGCGTGTCATTGAGCTACAATGAGTTACCAGTCTTCCTGAGCACCAGACATGCTTTGGTTTTGGCCTTTGGCCCTGAGACCTGATATTTGCTTGTATTTACAAGCCCAGTAATTACTGTCCCGAACCTGTTATCAGCATAAATACATACAAGGGAAATTGCAAGGTTATGGTTGAAGCTTGCAGGCTTTTAGACTAACAAATATTTTAGCCTGAAGATGTATTCAACTTTACTTTTCTTTTAAGTGGCTCTGGGTAAGATGAGAAGTTGCCTGTCAGATTTGATGGGGTCAGTAAAATTCAACCTTGTTCTACTGTAATTAACATTTGAAAAGAATTTACTTAGGAATTAGCTGTTGGCAGTGAAAAGCACCTCCTTGTATGGAAACAGAGGAAGCCCATCAGGGTCAATGCTGTCCCGCACAGCAAGGAGCAGGGAGGGAGATCCGTCCATTAGCGCTTGTCTTCTGACAGTTCCTAGAAGATTCATGGTGGGATGTTGGCTAGATCAGCCCCAAGTGTCAGCTCTGGGTCATCGAGGTGTGCAGTGATCATAGCAGCAAGCACGGAGTTCCTGTAGCAATGAGGGGATGCGGTTACAAATGCTAAGAATGCAATGCTCTGGAGGATGGGTTGTCACTTAGTGCTGTGTGTCCTGAGGAAATAAGCTGCTGGGAAACTGTCTCCACTTAAGCAGTGCTCGAGTGGTGTTTGGTCTCCTGCCACTCTGCTGCTGGTGGAGGTGGGTTCAGTTTGGGTTGCAGTGTCAGAGTGGAAAGAGAGCTGAGTATACGCTGTTGGTCACTGAGAAGTTGTCATCACTTTGTAACAACCACTCCAGCTTCAGACTGCAAAGCATATGGGGGAGAAAAAAATCTGTTTCATTGAAATCACAGGGAAAATGATATTTTGGTTTATTGAAGGTTTGGCTGCTTGGCTCTGTCTGCAAAACCTTTTCCTAATAAAGAACTCAACAGGATTTTTAGGGGAACAGCGGTGTTACTTAATAGTGTTCTGTGATTAAGGCTGAAATAGTAATGGCAGACGCCCAAAGGCTTTTTTCAATTGACACGGGTTAGGGCTTCAGGAGGTTTTGGGCTTAGCGAGGGAAGGGCCTTTGGATAGCCCAGTGCTGCTCCTAAAATGTTAATTGCTCACATTAGGAAAGTTTGCCTTGGTTTGGTAGCACTTAAGTAGTAAGCCTCCATGCCCAGCAAGCGGCTTTGTGTTGGCTTTGGCTCTGGGTGGGATGAAGGGGCTGGACAAGGGGTATTCTTCGGGTGGCAGCTTGGAGACAGGACAGGCATGGAGAGGTGTGCCATAGGCAGCCATTCGGGAGCTTAATCCTTTAATGTCCCCTCATCAAGTGGGTCAAAATATTAATAATAGAAGGCTTTCTCATGATGATGCGAGCTGCAATTCAGGACACCTTTTGTATTTAGGAGCTTTATGCAAAGGAGAGCGCTGTCTTTTAATTTAGCATTCTCTTCTGCATAAAGATCCTGTCTCTTCCAGAAGCAGTGCTGGGAGCAGCAGAGAGCTGCCCTGGCAGCACTACAAAGGGCTCAGCGCAGGTATGGGGTGAGGGCGATGTCCTTTGGGTGAGAGAGGTGTGGGGAGAGCATTCCGCACATGTTTGGCTTCAAAGCCAGTGGTAATTACTGCATTGAGACTGTATCAGCAGGCAGGGCTATGAGTCAAGTGGGGCAGGAATATCACTTCTCTGCTGTTCTTGTTGTCCTGATGTCCATCAGCATGATGCTGGGCAAGCAAGAACTCTGCCTGGAAGTGCTGTGGCCTTGAGCTGGGGGCTGCTGTGTGTAACATCGCTGTCTTTGGTGCATTCATCCTCTGAGACCTGTGAATCCGTGAGCATGGCTAGACTGTAATTGCTTGTAATCTTAAAACCATGAAAAGAGAAAATTAGAGGTGAGGTGGGGTGGGTGGCAGCAAGATGGGGCTTGCGTGGCGCTGGCAGCCCAGGGCTGTCTGTGCAGTGGCTCCTGGCAGGTCCCTGCTCTCCTTGGGTGCTCCTCTGTTGTGTCCTCCTGTGTCACAGTGGAGCTCTGGGACTGATCTTGTGCTGTGGAGCAAGCCTCTCTGAGGTGAGGTTTGCTTTCCTCACTAGAGTATGCAAAAAGGCAGTGTCAAGTGTCATAGCCAAAAAACAGGGAATTGGCAGTAGATCTGGATGAATGAGGTAAGGATGCGCTCATGGTACTCAACAGAAGCAGGTGAGGTGATGTATCCCAAGTCATCATCACGCTAGTGGCAAAGTTAAGCGAAATGTTCAGATGTACAGAATTGGAGCTACTGAGCTCCACCACCTTCCTAGAATCATAGAATATCCCAAATTGGAAGGGAATCATAAAGGTCATCAAGTCCAACTCTTGGCAACCTTAAATAACCAAATCATAGCTTTCCTGCACATCTCATCCAACAGCGCTTCCCCTTGGTGCCTCCAGTAAGGATGCTGGGGTAGGTGATCGTGGTAAATGCTTGGAGATAGAGCATGGAGAGCGGCGGGGTTGGGTTGCTGGGTAATGGAAGCTCTCTCTAGGCCCAGGAGTGCTGCAGGTGTCCCCTGAGCTATAGGGACAGGGTGTAGCAGTGTCCCCATAGCATCATAGAATCGTTATGGAAAAGCCCTCTGAGATCCCCAAGTCCAACCCCAACCCATCTCCACCGTGCCCACTAACGTGTCCCTCCGTGCCACATCCCCATGGTTCTGGAAGACATGCAGAGGCAGTGACCCCATCAGCTCCCTGGGCAGCTTTTGCCTGTGCCTGACCACTCTTTCAGAGAAGAAAAATTGCTCCTAATATCCCTCCTCTAGTGCTCCTCGGGGGGGGG